>JAXGGA010009121.1:0-53010 GCA_038373865.1 Uloborus plumipes | reverse complement strand
GAAAGATACTCGTGAGTAGGATTTGTGACAAGCGGGCACAAGACTAGTTTTCTTATGACGCCTTTATCAGATAAATCAGGAATATTAACTCTTGAAAGACAGTTTCCGAGAATCTAACAGCTTTAGACCTTTTCATTTTCGTTCAATTTGTTAAGATATACTGAAGATATTTTTTTTCCTTTGATTAAATAGTTAACATATTCCTTTGATTAAATAGTTGGCTCATGTTTGTATATACGCTGTATTTAAAATTAAAAAAGAAAAACCAAGAAAATACATCTGGTACTTTCTTAAAGGAGGGAGGGAACAATTGCCTCTCCTAACTCCCCTCATAAATAATATTGGTATTAAATAACGACGGGTGTCTGGAACATTTTAATACTTAGAATGAAAAGTATTTATTCATAAAAAATAATAGGAGGCCTCAAATAGCGAACTTTTATTTTGCCTTTATGCAAGGAGTCGTATTATTTGCCAATTTCAGATTATTTATGCTTTTTATATTTTCTTTGATTTCCTAATTACTATCGAATCAATACTTGGATTTTTATTTAAAATGCACAAATTGTGTTTATTTTATATTCTTCTAATGTTTTAAAACAAATTCTATTTAAAACAAAACCTGTTGTGCGGAAAAAAAGCACGCTATGTTCAATAACGAATTGCAAGAATTATTTGTTTTTTGAATTTATGTGAAATGATGGAGAAGGAGAAGCGGCAGCAAGGCCGCTATTTTGGAGTCAATGGCATGTTTATGTATCATCCTTTTCAAACGTCCAATTTTAGCTTCTTCAATTTATAACGAGGAAGCTTTTACACGATTTGTGGCATGGAGAAGGCGGTATTCATCGGATAAAGCCCTAGTGTATGTTTAAAAGGCTTGCAATTTTTTCACTACTGGTTGCGAATATGAACTTCTGTGCACTTACCTGGAAACTCTACAATAGTGTAATAGTGAAAAAAGTTGAAACAACTAGCAATCGAAATAGCATTTTCGAACGTGTTTCTGGTCGAATAAATTATTAGCCTTCATGAACGCGTTATTGAAATTTAAAGTCTTAAATTCTGCCAAAAATTTTAAGTAAAGTCGCTGAATTTAACTGAGTCATAGTGAACGATGACCGTAATGACAGACAAAAACTCAAATGATAAATTACCTCAATGAACCTATTGTGTATCTGGTCATTTTTTGAACACCAAGTGCAGTTTGATGAATTATTTGACCCTTCGGGAGCAACAATTATTGCGTGCGATAAAATCCTCTACTGCTCAGGAACCGCGCTAATCCTAGTAGAGCAATATTCTTCATGGAACTGTTGCTAGTATGTGCTGCCATCTGCCGCCAAGTCGGAGTGTGATAAAGCGTATTTTACTCCATCAACTTTATTTTTTATCCTTTTCGAAAGAATTTATTCAGATATTATCTTTTAAATTTATGCAAAAATAAGACAAACCTAAGTTTTATAATTGAAACATGTTTTATTTGGACGATGCATTAATGTGAAAGGAGCGCAAATACGAAAGGTGGACCTTTGCTTTCTACAAGCTGTCTTTTAAATCGAAGAAAAAAAAAAAAAAAAAAAAAAAATAGAAAAGCTGATTGAAAATGAGGACATAAGTTAAGAAGACGACTCCCTTAAAAAAGTTTTGGCCAAAATTTTTCGCATTTATAGTTTGTTTGCACTTCTATATTCTTAAGAAAAATGATTTTAAAATTTCCTAACACACTTGTCATTACTTTTACTTTTGCATACAAACTGATCTGATATTGAATCCTTGGCCTTTTAAGTAAAATTTCTACAGTAGAGCCACGGAAGTCCATTACGAACTTTACCTATTTTTGATTGATTTAAATTTCTCCACTTCACTCACCAACCGAAAAAAAAAAAAAAAATCATGTGTGCGTGAAATCTCGCCATAAAAGCGATAACAAGCCAAACCAGTAGAATGGCCAAAAGTGAGCATGCGCAGTGAGTGGAATCAGGTTTTCGCGAAAGATACTCGTGAGTAGGATTTGTGACAAGCGGGCACAAGACTAGTTTTCTTATGACGCCTTTATCAGATAAATCAGGAATATTAACTCTTGAAAGACAGTTTCCGAGAATCTAACAGCTTTAGACCTTTTCATTTTCGTTCAATTTGTTAAGATATACTGAAGATATTTTTTTTCCTTTGATTAAATAGTTAACATATTCCTTTGATTAAATAGTTGGCTCATGTTTGTATATACGCTGTATTTAAAATTAAAAAAGAAAAACCAAGAAAATACATCTGGTACTTTCTTAAAGGAGGGAGGGAACAATTGCCTCTCCTAACTCCCCTCATAAATAATATTGGTATTAAATAACGACGGGTGTCTGGAACATTTTAAGAGCTTAGAATGAAAAGTATTTATTCATAAAAAATAATAGGAGGCCTAAAATAGCGAACTTTTATTTTGCCTGTATGCAAGGAGTCGTATTATTTGCCAATTTCAGATTATTTATGCTTTTTATATTTTCTTTGATTTCCTAATTACTATAGAATCAATACTTGGATTTTTATTTAAAATGCACAAATTGTGTTTATTTTATATTCTTCTAATGTTTTAAAACAAATTCTATTTAAAACAAAACCTGTTGTGTGGAAAAAAAGCACGCTATGTTCAATAACGAATTGCAAGAATTATTTGTTTTTTGAATTTATGTGAAATGATGGAGAAGCGGCAGCAAGGCCGCTATTTTGGAGTCAATGGCATGTTTAAGTATCATCCTTTTCAAACGTCCAATTTTGGCTTCTTCAATGAATAACGAGGAAGCTTTTACACGATTTGTGGCATGGAGAAGGCGGTATTCATCGGATAAAGCCCTAGTGTATGTTTAAAAGGCTTGCAATTTTTTCACTACTGGTTGCGAATATGAACTTCTGTGCACTTACCTGGAAACTCTACAATAGTGTAATAGTGAAAAAAGTTGAAACAACTAGCAATCGAAATAGCATTTTCGAACGTGTTTCTGGTCGAATAAATTATTAGTCTTCATGAACGCGTTATTGAAATTTAAAGTCTTAAACTCTGCCAAAAATTTTAAGTAAAGTCGCTGAATTTAACTGAGTCATAGTGAACGATGACCGTAATGACAGACAAAAACTCAAATGATAAATTACCTCAATGAACCTATTGTGTATCTGGTCATTTTTTAAACACCAAGTGCAGTTTGATGAATTATTTGACCCTTCGGGAGCAGCAATTATTGCGTGCGATAAAATCCTCTACTGGTCAGGAACCGCGCTAATCCTAGTAGAGCAATATTCTTCATCTATTTTCGAAGGAACTGTTGCTAGTATGTGCTGCCATCTGCCGCCAACTCGGAGAGTGATAAAGCGTATTTTATTCCATCAACTTTATTTTTTACCCTTTTCGAAAGAATTTATTCAGATATTATCTTTTAAATTTATGCAAAAATAAGACAAACCTAAGTTTTATAATTGAAACATGTTTTATTTGGACGATGCATTAATGTGAAAGGAGCGCAAATACGAAAGGTGGACCTTTGCTTTCTACAAGCTGTCTTTTAAATCGAAGAAAAAAAAAAAAAAAAAAAAAAAAATAGAAAAGCTGATTGAAAATGAGGACATAAGTTAAGAAGACGACTCCCTTAAAAAAGTTTTGGCCAAAATTTTTCGCATTTATAGTTTGTTTGCACTTCTATATTCTTAAGAAAAATGATTTTAAAATTTCCAAACACACTTGTCATTACTTTTACTTTTGCATACAAACTGATCTGATATTGAATCCTTGGCCTTCTACAGTAGAGCCACGGAACTCCATTACGAACTTTACCTATTTTTGATTGATTTAAATTTCTCCACTTCACTCACCAACCGAAAAAGAAAAAAAAAATCATGTGTGCGTGAAATCTCGCCATAAAAGCGATAACAAGCCAAACCAGTAGAATGGCCAAAAGGGAGCATGCGCAGTGAGTGGAATCAGGTTTTCGCGAAAGATATTCGTGAGTAGGATTTGTGACAAGCGGGCACAAGACTAGTTTTCTTATGACGCCTTTATCAGATAAATCAGGAATATTAACTCTTGAAAGACAGTTTCCGAGAATCTAACAGCTTTAGACCTTTTCATTTTCGTTCAATTTGTTAAGATATACTGAAGATATTTTTTTCCTTTGATTAAATAGTTAACATATTCCTTTGATTAAATAGTTGGCTCATGTTTGTATATACGCTGTATTTAAAATTAAAAAAGAAAAACCAAGAAAATACATCTGGTACTTTCTTAAAGGAGGGAGGGAACAATTGCCTCTCCTAACTCCCCTCATAAATAATATTGGTATTAAATAACGACGGGTGTCTGGAACATTTTAATACTTAGAATGAAAAGTATTTATTCATAAAAAATAATAGGAGGCCTCAAATAGCGAACTTTTATTTTGCCTTTATGCAAGGAGTCGTATTATTTGCCAATTTCAGATTATTTATGCTTTTTATATTTTCTTTGATTTCCTAATTACTATCGAATCAATACTTGGATTTTTATTTAAAATGCACAAATTGTGTTTATTTTATATTCTTCTAATGTTTTAAAACAAATTCTATTTAAAACAAAACCTGTTGTGCGGAAAAAAAGCACGCTATGTTCAATAACGAATTGCAAGAATTATTTGTTTTTTGAATTTATGTGAAATGATGGAGAAGGAGAAGCGGCAGCAAGGCCGCTATTTTGGAGTCAATGGCATGTTTATGTATCATCCTTTTCAAACGTCCAATTTTGGCTTCTTCAATGAATAACGAGGAAGCTTTTACACGATTTGCACTAAAATTGTATTTAAGATAGCATCGGGAAAAGCCCTAGTGTGTGTTTAAAAGACTTGCAATTTTTTCACTACTGGTAGCGAATATGAACTTCTGTGCACTTACCTAGAAACTATACAATAGTCGTAATAGTGAAAAAAGTTGAAACAACTAGCAATCGAAATAGCATTTTCGAACGTGTTTCTGGTCGAATAAATTATTAGCCTTCATGAACGCGTTATTGAAATTTAAAGTTTTAAATTCTGCCAAAATTTTTAAGTAAAGTCGCTAACTGAGTCATAGTGAACGATGACCGTAATCCGTAATGACAGACAAAAACTCAAAAGATAAATTACCAAAATGAACCTATTGTGTATCTGGTCATTTTTTGAACACCAAGTGCAGTTTGATGAATTTTTTGACCCTTCGGGAGCAGCAATTATTGCGTGCGATAAAATCCTCTACTGCTCAGGAGCCGTGCTACCAATCCTAGTAGAGCAATATTCTTCATCTATTTTCGAAGGAACTATTTCTAGTATGTGCTGCCATCTGCCGCCAACTCGGAGAGTGATAAAGCGTAATTTATTCCATCAACTTTATTTTTTACCCTTTTCGAAAGAATTTATTCAGATATTATCTTTTAAATTTAGGCAAAAATAATGCACGATGCATTAATGTGAAAGGAGCTCAAATACGAAAGGTGGACCTTTGCTTTCTACAAGCAGTCTTTTAAATCGAAGTAATGCTTCGAATCCTGTCCATGTAATTTTCATCGTATATAATGATGCATGATAGGGACGCAGCGAAGAGGTGGATCGGGGTATGGGTCAAGCCCTTTCCAGAGAGTTTGCAAAGAAATTTTTTCACCTCTGCCCCAGAAAGTGAATAGGGTAGTTTTCGATTTTTCAATTTTATTTTTATATGATAGAGTAACATGTGTGAACATAGACTAAGTTCGCCCCCCAGTGGCGTAACTACTCGTTGGTTTCAGGGGGGGGTCATGAGCGCCCATATGCGAAATTTTAAGGGGGGGCTCAGGTATTTTCTTCATAGTTTACAGTAAAAAGATTATATATACATATTATATAGGGTCATTCCATTTTGAATCAACCAATGGGGTGTGTGTGCATCAGCATTTTTGATTTTGATCGAAATTTGCGTATGCTTTCTTTTTATTTCCTAGACCTCAAAAATGTATCCATTTCATTTTAAAAAAATTTACCCTTTGATATATAGACCATTTTTGTTGTTGGCAACAGCAAAAATGGGACATTTTGATGCTTTGTCTTCTGAACTATAACTTTTTTTCCATCGAAGATTTTGATTCTAAGCATAGCTCATTGAAAAGCTAAGAAAGAGATCTTTTCATATATGATATCAATAAATTTCATCTTCAAAAAAAAAAAAATCAAGGTCAAAGTTTGCGACGAAAATCTCATTTTTTACTGCTTTTAAATTAATTAACCCATTATTAAAAATTATTAATTAAAAAACCCATGAAGGGTTTAGAATAACAAGCCTATTTTTTATCATATATTCAAACAAAATTCTGCTGCACGAAAAACAAGAATCCAACCAAAATTATCAGATTATGTTTACTGTGCGTGTGATAGTGACTGATGGCTAGGAGAAGTGTTAGAAGTAAAAGTGTTTAATGTTGAAGAAGAATGCAGAACCCATTTTTTTTTCATCCCAAAGGGTCAAGAACATCATTTAAAAAATCAAGTGATGATGACCAAATTTGGGTTCAGTTGCAAGACATTTTGAAAATCTTGACTGCATCAGAACTATGGTTGGCACAAGGAAGAGGAATTTTAAATTAGTAATAAAAGTGACAAACAGTAAAAAGGACATGTCAAAAAAAATAAGAAAAAGAAAGAAGAAATTTCTTTCTTTGAATTTTGTCTTATACTTAAATTTTCTCGACAGAAAAACTTTCTCATGTCGTGATTTCAGAAAAAAAGGCTCAAATGTTTTAAATTCCTTTTTGATAATTTTGGGAAGGCTGCAGCCCTATCAGTGCACCCCCTGAATACGCCACTGTTCCCAGACGATAAAAAATTTAACTTAGCTCATTAAAGTGTAAACATGTAACTTCATATCACTTCTTTCTCATTTCTATGATTAAAAACAAACAATTAAATATATAATTAAATCTCACTAAAACCTGAGATTAAGAAGTACAAAAATAATCGTGTTGCTTCAGGGCAATTATATGAAAATTCAGATGCCCATAGCTGCCAAGCGCTATTGAATAACAAAGTAACTTTTGTTTCATTAAAAAGCTGGTAAAAAAAAACAGAACCTAGGGTCGAAAAAATTCGACCCTAGGTTCTGGTTCAAAATTAAGAACAGAGCGCTCTTCATGGCCCTATCCCGGTTAAACCACGAAGCTGTGGTAGGTACGGGGGACCCTGGAGTGTGAAATGAAATGAAATGAAAAGCTGGTAAAAAGTATCAAAGATTCCACAAATAAAATAATTTTTACCTTACCCCCACATGCATTTTTTCAGCTTTGAAAACTGGATTTTTTGAAAATTTGCAATTTTAGGGGGGCATATCTCCTAAAGGGTCCGGAGTAACAAGGCAATTTTTTTATATAATAAGTAACCATACACATGAATATATGATACAAAATAGGACTTGTTATTCTAAACTTTTCATGAGAGTTTTAATTTTGAAAAGTAGTGACAAATGAGATTTTCGTCAAACTTTAACCTTGAAAAAATAATATATATATATATATTTTTTTAATCTGAAATTTGTTGATATCATACATAAAAAGATCTCTTTCTTAGCTTCCCAGTTAGCTATGTTTGAGCTAAAAATCTTTGATGGAAAAAAAGTTACAATTCATGAGACAAAGTAGCAGAAATGCCCCATTTTTGTAGTTGCCAACAACAAAAATGGCCCATATGTCAAAGGGTCAATTTTTTAAAATAAAACATTTATTTTCTTCAGGTCTGGGAAATAAAAGGAATGCATATGAAAATTTTCATCAAAATCAAAAATTATAATGCAACAACTTTTCTGAAAATTTGTTGATTTAAAATGGAATGACCAAACCGCTAGTCCGCAGACATGGGGTAGTTTCCTATGCAAATGCGGCGCCGGTTGACCCAGGAATTTGACTTTCTTTTTGTATTGAAAAATGTAGGAAGAAACATATTGTAACAATTCTGAAAGCGATTTCAGTGCAGATTACAGTTATTAAATTTGGCATTTTTAATAACTTATTCATTAATGGGTGAAGAAGTTTTTTTTTAATTTTTTTCTGAATAAATAGTACTAAAAGCTGAAAGAATACTAATTTCCAAGGGGGGGGGGCTCGAGCCCCCCTTGCCCCCCCATATGGGCGCCCATGGGGGGTATATTCTAAATTGTCACGAGGTTAAAAAAACGGCGGCGGCGGCGGGGGGGGGGGGTGCAAGCAAAGTGTGGGTAAAACCCCGTTTTACCCACACTTTGCATGTATGTATGTGTGTGTATATAGTATATATAATATGCACTTGAAAATGCGCACTTCCGAAGTCCGAAAAACCGGACAGCTTTTTAAAGAATAAAGAAATATTACTGTAGAAAAATGGAAGGGGGGTCCGGGGGTTTAGCCCTGGGAAATTTTCATAAATTGTACCTCTAAAAACTCCATTCTAGACTATCTTGGTGATGTTCGATCTCTTCCTCAGTCAGTAAAACACGATTGCCGGCCATTTTTAATAATGTGAAAGAAAATGATAGGATACAAAAATTCTTCCCAGCGATTTTTTCTAAATTTCAGTTCCAAAAACGCAATTTCAGACGAATTTCGATCATAATGGGAGGTTTAGAGGCCTACCTTCGGAAATTTGACATTTATTTCCTAAAAAAGACAATCCTTAATGATTCTGGGAAGGGGAGGGGGGTGGCAATGAAGTCTGTAACACAATGATATTCGCTGGAGAATCGTACCTTTTCATTCTAGGAGTTTTATATTTTTTCATCTCATTTTTGCATTTTAGGACCAACGTTTCGGGGAGGGGGGGTTGTCCCCAAAACACCCCCTATAGGTACGCCACTGGTCGCCTCCTACCCCAGCAAGATTTGTAAGTGCACCCCTCCCTATTAAACAATGAAAAATATTTATCCCGAGTAACTGTTAGTGCTATTTTCCTGGATGATGCACCATCAACGTTTTACCTGTCAAGTTAATCCGTCTATTACAGTGGTTCTCAACCTTTTTACAGCTACTGCCCCCTTTAGGATTGAAAATTGTTTCAACCCCCTCTATGAGAACGCGGATGGGACTTAAAGCAATTCGGAGGGGACTTAAAGCAATTTTCTGGACCGGTTTATCCGTATAATTTTGCCCAAACAGATTGTTGGAAATGACTATAAAGCAGAAAAACTTAACTTAATGTTGTTTATTTTCTCTTCTATATGATTTTTTTTAGCCTGTTTCATTGTTATACCTGTTATTTTTTATTACCATTTTTTTCCTCTGAAAAGCTGTGTCACAGTAATAATCAAGTGCCTAGAATGGGACCGTTTAATGAGGGAACCCTTTTTTTGAGGTAAATGAAAATAACACGCGCGCGCGAGCGGTTTGTGAAATAAAATTGCACCGTTTTCAACATATATTTAAAAAATACACTACGTTCAAATAGTTCCTTGACCTGTCAGATTCCAAACATTGTGCAGTGTTGTTCTTATTTACTTGCAACTATGCAGTACGCATCCCCTATGTATTACGTACCGATATAGGACTTTACCGTGGAAGGGAAATAACAATGCCGGACATGACCCATACCTGTCACCCTTAAAGATTATAAATCAATTTTTAATTTTAAAAAGAACTGAAATAAGTTGAATTTACAAATTACAAGACAAATTAATTTCAAAGAAATTCCTTTTGAGTACTTTATAGCTGTGAAGGTTAGATAAGATAACAAGAGTTATAAGTATACCTTTGGTGACATCAGAGTAAAGATGGCGGTGAGATATTGGGGATATCCCCCGTATTAATTTTGAAAACGAAGTCTTAAAAATGCAGTTGCGTGGTGTCTTAGGTTTCGTGGTGTTGAGACTTGGGTTCAGATTCCGCCCCAGGTAAAAAATTTGAAATTGACTCAATTTTAGCTCTCTGACTTTTGTCTAAACTTTTGCAACAGCAAAAAAAGCAAAACAAGAAAATATTTTTCGTAATTTCCGATTTCCGTTTCTGTTATATTTTAAAAAACTTCCAGACGCGTATTTGGGACTATATTGTCTTCCTGCAGTAAAAATTTGAAAGTATTTCGCTGAATAGTTTCCCTTTTATTCATTTATTTTCATTTTGTTTACACTTTTCCATCATAGTGTAAATGCTCCTTAAATTGGACGAAAAATGGATTTTTTAGCATATCTAAAAAACTACTGGATATTTTGATCTCCGATTTTGGATACTCCTTTGAAATCACTTCTAGAATGTTTCTCCATCAAAATATTATGTGGTTCCAGATCATCATTTTTTCAAATATTAATTTCATAATTCATAAAAAAATTCAAAATTTCATTTGCGAAGAGATAAAGGACGTTTTTATTGTTGGGTTGGTTGATACTTTGATATAAAAAATCAATCTTTGCCGTACCCAAAGTGGTTCAGGTATTATATGTACAAGCATTAAAAATATTTTTAACATTACGGGGTGGTTTTTTTTCAGTTCAATTGTGAAGCAACGGCTGGAGCAAATTTAAAACGATTTGGTTTCCAAAGTGAAATGATGATGCTGATCACAAATATGTGATAAAAAACGGGGGTTTTCATAGAAAATTTCAACGTTGATGCCGATTTTTATATGAAGACGACCCTTTAACAACAATTTACCGATACAAATTTGTAGAGCACATTATTCCTAAAAAAATAACGCATTACACGTGTATCTAATATTAATAGTCTTCGAATACGAGTGTCTGTTTCGGTTTTTTTTTCCAATAGTTGTAATAGGTTTCCATCTGATACCTTGCCCATCACCTACTTCTCGGTAAATTTTCTAGGAATGGCAATCTCCCACACTAGCCCCTGCCCAGCCAGCGGCTTGCAGCTAGGCTAGGCCTCACAACGAGACCAATGGCCTTCTCGCTTTTAGCGACTCTCCACCCCTGCCGGCAGGAAAAGGCTTGCTGGCTAGGCTCTCCATAAGACTCCTACTATGTTAGAATTGGCCCTTAAGAGTAGGTCTCTTCCTTGCCCACTTAAGGCGCGAAGTGAGTAAGAGCGTGGGGCATTTCCCCCGCTCTGCCATTTCCTAAGCTTTGTTATTCTACACTATAGTAATTTTGCACATACATTTAACCCAATTCTTCAATTTGCTTCATGTCAGCTCAATCATTTTCTCTCTCTCACCCAAACAGCGAAAAAGACCTTCGTGCTTGCGCAAATTTTTCTCACGATCTGTATCTGTATCATCGCAAATTCATTTCTCGGCAGAGTAATTGTACTAGGATTGGCAAACCCCCTCTCACTAGCCCCTTCTCCGCCAGCATCTCAAAGTTATCTTACGCGCGCATAGGACTTACAGTCCAGTCATATTAGACGTTAAATTCGCACATCATGTTGTAGTTCTAATTTTTTAATATGTTGTTTGGGTCACCTAGGGTATAGTGTAGATCTAAGTTTGCAGTTTTCTAAAACTTGTGCTCGCCGCGTAACTCGCGAAAAACTACGAAATTTTCCGACTTTTTTCAGTTTTCCCCGAATAACTCCTAAACTATGCAACTTTTGAAAAAACATGTGGCTACCCATTTTAAAGAACACTAAATTTCGAAGAATTTAAGCTCACGTGGTGCTCTGTGAGCCGAATAGTTTAGGAGATATCGTATTTCAAAGAGGATCATTTTTTGCGAAAAACGAAAAAAAAAAAAAAAACATGCTTTAATCACATTTTGGACCAAATATCGACATAAATTCCTACTCTACAAGTAAAAATTGTACATTCAGTTACAGTACATAAAATTGGCTTTCATTTAAGGCAAAATTTAAGTTTGTAAGTTGAAAAGTTCTTTTATAATCGCGAAACAACAAATATTTGTTTTTGCGAAAAACCGCGAAATTTTCCGACTTTTTTCAGTGTTTCCTTTGTAACTCTAACTTTATGCAACTTATGAAAATACATGTGGCTACCCATTTTAAAGAACACTAAATTTCGAAGAATTTAAGCTCACGTGGTGCTCTGTAAGCTTATTAGTTTAGGAGATATCGTATTTCAAAAAGGGTCATTTTTTGCGAAAAACGAAAAAAAAAACATGTTTTAATCACATTTCGGACCAAATATCGACGTAAATTCCTACTCTACAAGTAAAAATTGTACATTTAGTTACAGTACATTTAATTGGCTTTCATTTAAGGTAAAATTGAAGTCTGTAAGTTGAATAGTTCTTTTATAATCTCGAAACAACAAATATTTGTTTTTGCGAAAAACCTCGAAATTTTCCGACTTTTTTCAGTGTACTTGGTACCTTCAAAATGTTCAAATCCTGCTTTTGTAATAAAACCACCTGATTGTTAACAATTTAAAACATTTTTGATTTTAAGTCTGTTTTCAGAAAAGTTAAGAAGTCTGTAAGTTCAAAAGTACTTTCAATGTCGTCACTTTGTTTTCGCGAAAAACTGCTAAATGTTCCGACTTCTTTCAGTGTTTAATTCATAACTCCTATACTATTAGTCTTAAAGAGCGTCACTAGAGCTTAAATTGTTGCAAATTTAATGTTTTTTAAATTGGGTAAACACATGTACCATCAAAAGTTGCGTAGTTTAGGAGTTATAAAGGAAACACCGAAAAAATTCGGAAAATTTTGCAGTTTTTCGCAAGAGCATATGATTGTTTTTTTCGCGATTATATAAGGACTATTGAACTTACAGACTTATTTTTTGCCTTAAACGAAAGTCAATTAAGTTTACTATAACTCAACGTCCATTTTTCACTTGTAGAGTAGGAATTTATGTTGATATCTGGTTCTAAATACGATTGAAGCATTTTTTTTTTAATTTCGCAAAACATGACCTATTTTCAAAGTATGATATTTCCGACACTATTCGTCTTACAGAGCGATACTAGAACTTAAACTGTTGCAAATTTAGTGTTCTTTAAAATGGGTATGCACATGTATTTTCATAAGTTGCATAAAGTTAGAGTACCAAAGGAAACACTGAAAAAAGTCGGAAAATTTAGCAGTTTTTCGCAAAAACAAATATTTGTTGTTTCGCGATTATAAAAGAACTATAAACTTACAGACTTCAATTTTGCCTTAAATGAAAGCCAATTGAATCTACTGCAACTCAATGTCCATTTTTTACTTGTAGAGTAGGAATTTCTGTTGACATTTGGTCCGAAATGTGATTAAAGCGTGTTTTTTTTTTTTTCATTTTTCGCAAAAAATGATACATTTTTGAAGTACGATATTTCCTAAACTATTCGTCTTACAGAGCACCACGTGAGCCTAAATTCTTCGAAATTTAGTGTTCTTTAAAATGGGTAGCCACATGTATTTTCATAAGTTGTATAAAGTTAGAGTTACAAAGGAAACACTGAAAAAAGTCGGAAAATTTCGAGGCTTTTCATAAAAACAAATATTTGTTGTTTCGAGATTATAAAAGAACTATTCAACTTACAAACTTCAATTTTGCCTTAAATAAAAGCCAATTTTATGTACTGTAACTGAATGTACAATTTTTACTTGTAGAGTAGGAATTTATGTCAATATTTGGTCCGAAATGTGATTAAAGCATGTTGTTTTTTTTTTTCGTTTTTCGCAAAAAATGACCCTTTTTGAAATACAATATCTCCTAAACTATTCGGTTCACAGAGCACCACGTGAGCTTAAATTCTTCGAAATTTAGTGTTCTTTAAAATGGGTAGCCACATGTTTTTTCAAAAGTTGCATAGTTTAGGAGTTATTCGGGGAAAACTGAAAAAAGTCGGAAAATTTCGTAGTTTTTCGCGAGTTACGCGGCGAACACAAGTTTTAGAAAACTGCAAACTTAGATTTACACTACCCAAGGTGACCCAAACAACATATTAAAAAATTAGAACTACAACATGATGTGCGAATTTAATGTCTAATATGTCTGGACTGTAAGTCCTATGCGCTCGTAAAATAACTTTGAGAGGCTGTAAAATATGATCCAAGTAACTTAGCGAATGCCTCCGTAGCTTAAAATGATCCTTATTGACCCAAAAACATAATTAACAAAAAATTTTGTTTTTACCTCAAAATGAATAATCCTTTCGCTATGCCGCCGGACTAGAAAGGCTTGCTGGGTTGGCGCTCCTTTAGACCCCTATTATGTTAGGATTAGCCCAAACAGTAGGTCTCTTCCTGGTCCACTTCCGGCGCGAAGTGAGTACTGAGTTAGGGGCAGGTTCCTCGAACTGCTATTTCCTTCGTTTTGTCCTTCTAAACCAGGGGTTCCCATCTTGTGGGTCGCTAAGTATTTCTTATGGCCTCACAACGTTATCCCTAGATTTAAAAATTATGTTATTACAAAGTTCAGAAACTAATACATGGGAAAAAAATTAAATATTTTTGAGTAGCATCAATACTCTAGCGCAATGGTGAATCCAAAAGAAGGAAATTCAGTCTCAACATTACACACCGCCCAATCGAATTTATTATATTGCAAGACGATCGGGCATCAATCAACCCTCTTTATGAAACAGTCGGATATAAATAGTGTAGAGTAAGTAAATCAAAATACTAATGGTTTTAAAACCTGAAATTAAATTAGAGCGATACATTATCTTACTGATCTGGCTAACATCAATTGCTTTTCTAGCAGTGCTTTCCCGAAACCCAGCGCTATTTGGTTTTGTCTCATAATATCAACTCTGGAAGTATTAAAGCTTTAGTCCTCTGATAGCATTACGAGTGCAAGATGCAATCAGTGACCTGCGTGAGTTAGCTTCGTTTACACATTCAGCAGACTCGGTAAAGCCCACTGATCGATTTAGAAAATGATTTTGTGATTTGTCATCAATTCTCTGGCGTCTTCGAGAAATGGAGGCTGCTTTAATTGTGTAGATGTTTGTGTGATACAAAACTGGTAGGTAGAGTTCTTACTGCTAAACTGTATTTTAAACAAACCACATGATGAAAACTATTTACTTCGTGCCTGAAATTGATTCTATCGATATCATTAGAAAGCACTCAAAGGCGTACATAAGGGGTGGGACCGCGCCCCTTCCAAAATGAAGAAAAATATGTAATATGAAACGCAATTCGGTTAGCGTTTGTTCACAAATAATTTCCGAGCTTTTAACTCAAAAAAAAAAAAAAAAAAAGCTGCTAGAGAGAAAGATTGAGTAGTCTAGTCCACCAAGCAAGAAAGGGACTGCAAATTTTAATCTCTTAACCAGTAACAAAGTGAAAAAACATTTTGTTTCTTTGTTCTGATCCCCGAGACCAGCAGAGCTAGATCAGGTATATGAGTCTGTTCACCAGTAGAAAGTTAAGAACCATCAAAGGGTTTTGGATAAGATCCAATTTGGAAAGCCCCAAACATGATAAAATATGCTCAGGGGAGACCCACTGATCTCAATATAACTGGATTGACGACCCCAGTCACCGCTCGGTAGAAAGGATGAAGGCCTGCAACCCTAGAGACTACTCCCCAGCGGAGATCCTTTAACATTGGTTTCTACGGCGTTTTGCCCTATTTTAATTGCGGGGGAAAACGCCAATTTTTAATATTTAAAAGGTTTAAACGCAAAAAGTGATTAAACATTCTTCATTTTCTGAGCTACAAGAGTCAATTTTTTTCTCCGTACATCGGATTGTCTCAAATAATTTTAAAATCTTTGCTCAACTTTGAAGATTATTTTTGTCGCCAAGTTTCATTTCTCGTTTCTCAACATAACGAAGAGCGAAATTCAGTTTCGTCCGCCTTGGGGTCACCATAACTAGACAAAAGAAAACAATATTCGTTTTGACTAGCGATAACAAGACGCAAAAAATAATTTTTTACATTTTTTCGTACATAAACGAATAAATAGCAGAAAAAAATTAAGAAACTAAGAAAATTGAATTTTTCTAAGGAATAAGGTTGAATAATTTTGCATTGCGTGTAATTAGTGCTTTTCAAAATTTTCATGGATTACTTTTCGAGTAAAATTAATAATTGTTTAAAAGTAATGATCTTGAACTTACAAAATAATAATAGAATATTTGGGTGGGGGGGTAGGGGGTACTTCGTCTCGTTATGACAAAACACATTTACCAACTTTAAATAAGTTTAATATTCATTTTGTTTCAAAGAGTTTTTTACATTTTGAACAGTTTTGGAAAAAAAAATAGTTGTGCCGGTGGGGGGGGGGGGGGGGGAGAGAGAGAGACTGAACTACCTACAAGTTCATGTCAGCTCACTTTAACTTACTTTAAGTCTAATAATGTTTTACTTTCTACTTTTTAGACCATCACCAGCAAAATAACTTCATATTTAAATAAATAGAATGTGAAAAATATTTTTTTTCCTGTCAAATTTTATTAAAAAATTTATAAAAATATGATCCCAGTGAGATCTAAACCAAAAATTTTGCGCAAACAATGGTGAAATACACAAAAATTTTTGAGAATTTTTTGAAAGAAATCTATGTTTTCAGAGAAATTTAAATTTAAATTTTAAATTTAATTTTTTTTAATATTTTTTTTAATTAATCATGTTACATATTATATTAAACAGCAACTAACGTACTCTAAAAAGTCCTTTACCAAATCGTTCTATATATTTAGTGCTGAGTTATGGTCCATTTTATGTTCAAGCATTCATGAAAAAAAAGAGGGTTTTTCCAAAAATCAAAGTCTCATAGACAAAAAAGAGATCATTATAAAAGAGATAAAATTCTAAAAATTGGGACTTATGATCACCTAAAAGGGTGCAATTGATGAGCCAAATTTTAAAGCAATACAAAAGTTTGAGGGAAAATTTTTCTCAGTCGATCACTAGACATGAAATGTCCCAAAAGTAAATTAAAACATCTAATTTAAACCTGCATATGTCAGGATTCGTACTCAATTTTAGACATAAATGAAGGAGTTTTTTAGGAGTTTTGAAGGAGTAAATATAAGATTTTGAAGGACTACTTTGTCCGCGACTTAAAACCAATTTACTTTAAATTTGCATTATTTTCATTATAATATAATATTAGAGGGGATATATTATATAATTAAATAAATATTTCCGGGAGTGGCGTTCCTTTATTCTCATTTGCCCTTCCTACAAACACATTAATTTTTAGCAGTATAGGGGAAAATAAAATGCTTTAATGAGTCAAATTGTCAAGGAAGGATAAAAAATTCAGCTATATGTTGAATTAGCCTCTTTATTGAGTCAAAACTGTTTAGAGCAAACGTGATTCATTTTCATATAAGCAGCCGCCACTGTATAACCATTAATTTACTTCACCTTCAGTGTGTTTCAACTGCAGGCATATGTAATAAGCATCCCCTTCCCTCCCTCTTCCTAAAAAAGGAAGGAAAAGAAGAACTAATGAAGTTTTTAATGACAAAAAAAAAAAAAAAAAGGCCATAGAAATATTTGAACGTTTTAGAGAGAAATCTCTTGACATTTAGTGTGTTTCCACTAAATAATTTAATATCTATAAAATTAAGTTTGAAAAATAACTTGAAATAAAAATAAAATAGGCGGATTTGAGCTAACTGATAGCATATGTTAAAATAAATTCCCATTTTCAAAATAGTTCAAATATTTAGAAGATGCAAAACAATTGAAAATTTCATTTCAGATTTTTTTTTTTTACTAAGGGGTGATTAGCAGTGAAAATTTTTAAATGAGACGATTTCCGTAATCGACTGGATTTGACGCTGATATACAAAAGTAAAAAAGAGGAGAAAACGTGTTACTTTTTTCCAAAAATAATTGGATATTTAAGAAAATCCGTATTTTCGGTGAATAAATAAATTAGAACAAATTTGGAGAAGAACGAAATACTTTGCGGGTATGAGAAATGTTTGAAATATGAACAATATATAGATATTTATATGTATATAGATTTTTTAAATTTTTTTAATGTGAATTTTACACGGTATAAAAGAGCAACAAAAATGTTAACACATAATTTAAGTACCAAAAATTCGTCAGGTAGCATGTAAAAAATATCTCAAAATTTTTAAATTTTTCATACTTATAAGAGCAATTATACGCACTGCAGATTGGCATTATGTGCTGTTGTTAAACTAAATCTTAAATCGAATTGAAATCCTCGAAATCTGATATAATAACGCAATGCGCAACAACAGCTATAAATTCTAGCTCCCGCGAAATAGCATTTACGCCAAATTTGTGCCAATCTGTGATAAAAGAGCCAAGCTGGGGGCTGAAACTACACCCAAATCGTCCCCATGAAAGGCGTCGAAAGGCTTCACCGGCCGGGGTGTAGTCCGCTATCCAGAGTTTATATAGAGATCACTGGGGAGACCTGAGCAGAAGAGCACTTAGTGCACATCTCGGAGGTTCTAGTTCCGTTAATGAACGTCATTGTCAGTAGATGGCAGCTAAGGAAACGGGAAAGAGCAGTTGGTCTTCTCTGCTGCCTTTTGCCATCAGAGCGCCGCCAGGGCGGTCCCTCTGGTACCATGGATGCTTTGGCGGTTTCAGCCAAGCTGCCCTATTCTCTGTTCTGGAAGTTGAGAATAATTCGGTAAACGTAAGAGATGTTCTTGGCACCGTGATTTCGCTGACACCAGCTCTCGCCAAACTGTCAGCAAGTTCGTTTCTCACAACGTCCACATGTGGGAAGGGATCTCCATTGAAAGTAGATCTTCATGATGGATGGGGAATGGGGCAGCCTCTATGGTCGGAGACCTGGAGCGCCAATGGCAGAGGACTGACTTGGCTCCTCTGCCTACAACCTTCAGCTGAGCATAGTGGAGAGGCCTTCACGCCTTGGGTGGCCCTACCAGGAGAATAGAATTGATTGATGCTTTCCAAAAAACATTGATGCTTACCAGTGCGGATTTACAGTGGAAATTTGGGCCAGAGTCACAGGTGGAAAATTTTGATTGCTATAAATTCAAGTGTACCTCCAAGCACAGAAGCAAAAGGGAATCATGCCCCCTTTTGCGAGACCAAAGAGATCTTAAAATTCCACTTTTATATCTTCGGTTATAGATAATTTTCGAGTGAGAACACCTAATCCTATTCTTCTCCCCTAAGTGATCAAAGTAAACTAAAAAATGCCTTTTAACAATGTCAGGACTCAACAGTTTGGGATTTAAATATGTATATATGCAATACTGCTATTTATATATACAATACTCGCCTGCTTGGCGAGTTTATTCCGAGCGCATGCGCATACATGTGGGAAATCTGAGCATTTAGAACCTTCTCAGGCTTTACCAGGAATCGTTGACAATGTAAAATCTTGAAATTAAAGATTAATTGATTGCTGTTTAGTAAATGTTGACGTTAAAAAGTTTGACTGGAAAACAAGTGAACTGATTCCGAAAGACTGTCGACTTTTAATTCAATTTCGATCATTCATAAAGTACCGGAAATGAGAAGTATGATAACATTAAAAAAATTTAATGGATACGCAATTCTGATTATAAACAAATTGAAAGTAAGTTTTATTTTTTCACTTTACTTTTTTGTGATATTCATAATTTTCTGTCAAAATGCATATTTTTTAAAACTTTCACAAATTCTGCATCTAGTACTTTACAAGAGTTGAATGTGGAAAATCGTTAAGCGTTTTGTTTTATACAAATATCCAACATTTTTCATTTTGTCTCCTCAATTCTTTTCCAATACTATATTTAGGAAACAACTGTTATAAATGCCCAAAAAATGTCCGCATGTGCCCCATATATTGAGTCCGATTGGACATGCTTTGGACAAATTTTGACATCATGAATAAAAACTAATTATTCAAAATATTGTAATCAAGTTCCTAAAATTCACAAAAATTGGGAAATCTCTCCATTCTGCCAAACTTCTTGACTAAACCTTTTTGCAGTTTTCAGACTTTGCTTTTAAACTGTGTATGAAAAATGAGATTTCAGACTGATAAAAAGTTTGAAATATGCTTGGAATGAACTTGTATTATGCCTTAATACCGACATAATATTTGAAAAATGCGTCAGTTTTTTTCTGCTTTTAAGGCCAAGGCCAAACTTCTATTCGTTGATGTTCAAAGATTTAGATGTTACTTCAAATAACTCTCTTTGTTTATCTGTTGATACTAGTCATTGTATTTGAAAGGGTTAAAGTTGACTAGGTTTCATTTTTTGGCTTAGTTTACCCATTTATAATGAATGGAATGAATAGGGTCTGGTGGGGGAAAGTGGGTCCATGGGGTAAAGTGGGGCTATTTCGAAAAACACCAAGTTATTCGATTCTAAATAAGATAATTAGTTTATTCTTTTTTTGAGACGCGAATTGAGATTACAACAAACGATTTTGTTTTAGTTTTAAAATCTGGCAGCAATTTAAATAATGAAAAAAATATTAGTTTATGTTTATTCCATACGAAATGTAATTTTAAGCTGCTAATAAACTTCTTTAAAACACCGTTATTAAGAGGCGTAATCGATAAATTTTCGTACAGAGTTAAAGTGGATTATTCATAGAACATATCGCCATACAAAAGTAAGAAAAAATTTGAAAATTATTTTTTTTATAAGGTTTTTCCTGAGGTGGGGTAAAGTGGGTCTATGATTAGGCTTAGCTAAGTGCTATGAGAAGCTGGTTCATTTGGTCTCTAAAGTCAACGTCTGTAAAGGTTTAAAGCTTTATTTTTTTAACACTATTCTCTATATTTTCGTAATTTCATTGAATGACTAAGCAAAAGTTTTCTTATTTTTTATAACAATGTTTTTATATCAATGTTTTTTTTAAACAGTGTTTTCCCATCTGATCGATAATCAATGCTCGATTTCTGTTGACATTATTTCTTTAATTAAATACCAGAATTAAAAATGTATAAATATTTACGTTTCTGCATTTAAATGTAGTTAAGGTGCATTTATTCCACTGTATTCTTACTTAAAAAACAATATTTACATTTTTTTGTGCTAATACACTCCAGGGCCGGACTGGCCATGTGGGAGTTTGGGAAAATTCCAGAAGGGCCGGTCCCCCGAGGGCCGTTTTTTTTTTTTAATTTAATGAATAAAAAAATGAATTATGGGTGTTTCTACCTTCTATCACTACATTTGCTGTGATGCTAATTTGAGTAAGGGTTGTGTGTATGTTAAGGAATAGGCTGCTTAACTTCCTCCGGGGCCTGTTTAAGCTCTATGTTCCTTTTTTTTTTTTCTGTTCCTTCCGTGACGAAAATGGGCCGCTCGCAGTTACCCAACAATCCACGCAGGGCCCGGATTACTAAATAGGAAAAGTAGGCAGCTAAACAAAAGAAGGCCCCTTCCCTGTTTTTTACTTCCTTTTACGCAGTAAAGGAAGTATTGTGATCGCAAAAAATTTTTCCCTCTACTTTGGGTCTAAATTTTGATTTTGCTAATCCCCGAATGAATGTTGAGTCGTTTTTTCGACTTGTCAGCACGTGCATATGTACCTGCCAACATATAACCAGCCGAACAATCCTTTTCAACCACCCCCGAGTTGATTACGACGACTTTTCTCGTGACGTCTGTATGTACGTATGTATGTGCGTATGTATGTGTGTCGCATAACTCAAAAACTATATGCCGTAGAAGCTTCTAGCTTGGTATGTAGGCTCTGAGGGGGTCTAGTTGTGCACCTCCCCTTGTGGTTGCATTCGAATGTTCCCAAGGGGATGTTTTACCCCTTTTTTAGGGTAAATCAGTGTTAATTTCAATGCAGATGAATTGGCACGACCAATTGGCGATATATCACCAAGCTTTTGGTCGCCAAGTGTTTGACGCCAACTTGGCGACATTCGGGCCCCGAAATTCTCCTAGAATCTAAAATTCGAATGCACTGGTTTTAGATATAACTGCAACCTGTAGCTAAACGAACGAGCTCTTTTGCAGCCGGGGACTAATATATACCAATAGGCTAATAAGGTCCAACCTAGGGGCCTCGCTCTGGGGGACCCAAATTTGTTTCATAAATATTATAAAAGACGATGACCTATGCTCGACTGGAATTTATATCAATAGGCCTATGTGGACCGGCTTAGTGGCCCCCAATTTCGTTCTCACCGTTGTTTTATATTACGATATTATGCTATAGGGCCACAAAGTTCGACTGGATTCTAAAGCTCCAATACGATGGCTATAGCTTTTACCAGCCAACTAAACTACCGTTTGTTTGCAATACACCGCCAACTTGTTCATTTTGATCAATGGACTGCAGTTTCGAGTTTATTATTCCCTCATCAGCATGAAATACGAAAGTAAACGAGTTGGAGGGAGGCGAAAATCATCTCATAGAGCAAAGACTGGTAGCTAATGTGAAATTAAAATACCAGCGAGCGACCGCACATGGGCACTGCTTTGTACCGCTTGTTTGTCTGTTTGTTTGTTTGTTTTTCTTTTACAGCCATTACCAGATTAATAAATATAATCCAATATGATCCGGTTTAGAAGTCCCCAAATTTGTTTCACCTCTAATTTAAATTCGATGTCATAGTTTTATTACAGCAAGTGTCTGATTTTTCAATAGGCCCATAACGCCCGACTAGGGGCTCCCAAAAAATTCGTTCCCCATTTTTTAGAAGTTAAGATGCCAATATAGGGCCCCGAATTTTTTCTTTTTTTCATCTATTGTTCTTTAGCTACTTTATCGTACAAGTTTGTTTTTTTGGTTCATGCCATTGTTTTGATTTTATATGTGCAAGGCATAACGGTTTTTCTTTTGGAATGTTCGAGAACATTCCAATTTTCAACTGTGTTTCATTCTGTTTTTTAGCGTGGTAGATTTCAAAAGAATGTTAAGTTGAGCTTGTAGTCTGGGAGCAACTGGTTTTCCGTGTGCTTTTTGTGATACAATTATGGGACTGTATATTGAACAGGAACTGTTGAACCGCGTCGACACGGAAAACATAATTAATGATTTTGCTGCAATTAAATCTAGACGAAAATTTATATGAGGTATGAAAATAAAAAATATTGGTAAACTGTATTGGTTTTTTAATGGGGGGGGATTTTTTCTCCCCCTTTTTTAGAGTGGGGTGGAGGGGGCCCCCACTTCACTTGATCCGCCTCTGTCTTTGAGTTAAATAAATATCTCAAAATATGCTCTTTCGAATGATACCATTTTTGACTTCTTACATTTGTCCTCGATCGTGTGGTTTCCTGGTTAGAATAGAACCTACCAAGAAAGAAGCACAAGTGTCTCCATTAAGAGGTTCTTGAAAGCCAATATTTAGTTAAATTACCTTCCAAAGCAGGGGAGGGGCAATTGTCCCCCCCCCGTCGGAAACATCTTGCCCCCCCCCCCCCCCGTCGGGGAAAATTTAATGTTTCGTCGGGGAATCTCTTAGCTTTGCAGTTTATCGTGAATAAAAAAAAATAGAGATTAAACTAAAAATTAAATTTTTAGAAAAAAAGTAGAAATATCTTCAACAAAAAAAAAAAAAAGTAGAACGGAAAAATCAGTTGCTTTCGAGACCACCCGACTTGCAATTTAGCCGCAAGCCGTTAAATACCCTTGAAAACATCTTCTTGGTGGTCGATTTTCTTCGGGGAACTAAGTGGGGATAATGCTGTGTATTCGTCCTTGAATTTGTTTGTCGATGAGCTGGTTTCGACACCCTCAGGGTTCATACCAACCCGCGCCGACACTTGTCCCTTGTCCACAGCGGTGGGTGTTACATTGGGAAGGGGGTCCGAAAGACAGTTGTTTTTTATTCGACAAGACGTCGGCATCAGGTTACGGCGCGACTGTACCAAACGACCGAAGCGAACGACAATAGGCAGAGAAAAGACACGGGGGAGGGGGGTCGGGGGGTCGGAGAGAAAACATGTGTCAGATGTTTTTCCTTTTCTCGTACTTATAGTAGTCTCTGTCCGCCTGATTGCTTCAGCATGGCAAACAAAGTGAGCTGAAACATTCATTGATGCGTTTTTCAAAGTACTTCTCTGAGAAAAGGACTGCAACATAATCCTTTAGCACTCGGAAGTTTATAAGTAAGTCATTGCTATAGTCATTTATAATTTATCCGGATTATTGTTAGTTCATTTTATTCTACGCCAAAACAAATCGTGAACAATCATTTGACCTTATCCAAAAAAGTGCAGCAAAATTGATGTTTTATTTTTCGGTGTAATGTTGTCGGCATGGGCGCCCATATGCGAAATTTAAAGGGGGGGCTCATATACTTTCTTTATAGTTTACAGTTAAAATATATATATATATATATATATATATATATATATATATATATAGGATCATTCCATTTTAAATCAATCAATGGGGGGGGGGGGGGTGCGTCATCATTTTTGATTTTGATAGAAATTTGCATATGCATTCTTTTTATTTCCTAGACCACAAAAATATATATATATTTTTTTTTTTTTAATTTACCCTTTGATATGAAAATCCGTTTTGTTGTTGGCAACAGGAAAATGGGGCATTTTGATGCTTTGTCTTGTAAACTATAATTTTTTTCTATCAAAAACTTTGATCTCAAACATAGTTCATTAGAAAGCTAAGAAAGCTCTTTTTATATAGGATATCAATAAATTTCATATTTAAAAAATATTTATTTTTTCAAGGTCAAAGTTTGCGACTAAAATCTCATTTTTTACTACTTTTGAAAATTAAAAAAACCCATGAAGGGTTCAGAATAACAAGCCATATTTTTTATCATACATTCAAACGAAACTGCTGCACAAAAAACAAGAATCCGACCAAAATTGTCACATTATGTTTGCCGTGTGTATGATAGTGACTGGTGGCTAGGAGAAGTGTTGCAAAAAAAAGTAGTCAATGTTGAAGAACAATACAGAATAAATTATTTTCATCCGAAAGGGCCAGGAACGTCATTTAAAAAAATCAAGTGAGGATGACTAAACTTGGCTTCAGTTGCAAGACATTTTGAAAATCTTGACGGTATCAGAAGTATGGTGTGCACAAGGAAGAGGTCACAATATCACACCTGTGATGAGCGAACATTTATCAACTCTTCTCTGTGAGACGAAACACTAAAGAAAATAATTCTACAAGAGAGCGTTAAGAGATTTAGACGATAAAATTTTTAAATTATCTTATAAAAGTGTAAATATGTTACTTCATAACACTTCGTCATTTCTATAATTGAAAACTAGCAATTAAGAATACAATTAAATTTCACTAAAATCTGAGATTAATTACAAAAAAAAAATCGTGTTGCTTCAGTGCAATTATATGAAAATTCAGATGCCCATAGCTGCCTTTGAATAACAAAGCAACTTTTGTTACATTTTTTTAATGTAAAAAGTACTTAAGATTCCACCAATAAAATGATTTTTACCTTACCCTCACATGCATTTTTTTTTTCGCGTTGAAAATTTTTTTGAGAATTTGCAACTTTAGGGGGGCATGTCTCATAAAATAGGCAGAGTAACAAGCTAATTTTTTTGTATAGTAAGTAACCACGCATATGAATATATGATATCAAAATAGGGCTTGTTATTCTAAACCCTTCATGGGTTTTTTAATTTTGAAAAGTAGTAAAAAATGAGATTTTCATCAAACTTTGACCTTGAAAAATATTTTTTTTAAACTGAAATTTCTTGATATATAAAAAGCTCTCTTTCTTAGGTTTCAATTAGCTATGTTTGAGCTCAAAATCTTTGATAGAAAAAAAGTTATAATTCATAAGACTAAGTATCATAAATGCCCAGTTTTTGCTGTTGCCAACAACAAAAATGGCCTCTATATCAAACGGTACATTTTTTTTAATAAAATATATTTTTTCTTCAGGTCTGGGAAATTTTCATCAAAATCAAAAATAATGATGCAACAACTTTTTAAAAAAATTTGTTGATTTGAAATGAAATGACCCAACAGCTAGTCCGCAGACGTGGGGGAGTTTCCCATGCATATGCGGCGCCCGTTCATCCATGAATCTGCCTTTCTTTTTCTATTGAAGAATGTAGGAAGAGACACAATGTTATAATTCTGAAAGCGATTTCAGTGCAGATTAGAGTTATTACAATTTGGCATTTTTGATAACTTATTCATTAATGGGTGAAGAAAAAAAAAGTTAAATTTTTTCTGAACAAATAGTACTAAAAGCAGAAAAAGTACTAATTTCCAAGGGGGGGGGGCTCGAGCCCCCCCCCCCCCTTATGGGCGCCCATGGTTGTCGGCAGGGGAAAAAAATCTTGGGATTAATATGATTAAAGCGAATAGATGTTTGAAATTTTAAATAAAATTTTCTCTAATAATAACTAATACTGTTCTTGTTTGAAGACTGCTATAAAATTGTAAGCAATTAAAACTGAGTTGCATTGTATGCTGAATGAATTATTTATATAAAGTAGTGATCTAAGTCAACTTAATTTTGAATCAAACCATATAAGATATTTGAATTGTACTAGTGTGCTTTCAAAGCTTAGCCAAAGTATAATTTTGAATAATAGGTCATTGGTGTAGCAAAGTATTGGAAGTAAGAAGAATAAAAATGTATATAATAATTTTCATAACTGGAATTAATTTAAATCACAAATTTATTGAGCAGCACATTCAATACACAATAAATATTATGCACAGTATAATTTTCTTTTATTTTTAAATAAACTATTAAATAATTTGGGCCTAGAAAACAAGTCATTTAACCATACCCCTCTACTCCATTTAAACTGGTACAGTTGATCATCTTAGATATTATTAAACATTTTTTTCTTTAAAAGAAAAATTGAAGGCTGGACTTGTATTTGAATTACTGCTTTAAATAAGAGTTGTATTGTTGTCAGTAAAAAATTTTCGGAAAAGGGCTAGTGATTGGGTAGGGACAAGCCCGGATTTAGGCATGGGCCACATGGGCCCGGGCCCAGGGCGACAAATTTTAGGGGGCGGCAGATTGTATCAATCAAAAATTTCGACAAATAACAAAATAATTTCAGAATTATTTCCAATTTCATCTTTTAAAAAAAATTCTTCATGTAATTCAGGGGCGGCGCTTTTTTTTCCTTCTTTTTTTCCGTCTCAAAAGTGCATCGGACATAGGACATTTTCACCTAGCCTAACTTTTTAGCAGAAGCTCTATTTTCCTCTTTTTTCCATATCAAGACCAGCAGGACTGTGTTCAAGTCGAAAACAAGAAAAGCATTCCCTCGCGGCAAAAGGGGTTTTTCACTCCTTGCTCCATAGGAGTTGGTCTTTCAGTCACATGGTTCTAATTAGCGTAAAGGTGTCTAGTTGGGGGTGAAATCAAGCGGGAACTTCTGGGCATTTGACAATGAGAAGTGGGGAATGCCGATTGCGATTGCAGGAGTTAGCGGAGTTTGCGGACGAACAGCGCGGTGTTATCCGACTTTGCTCTCCGTCACAACAAAATATTATTTTCTTTCATGAAAAATTTTTTACTTGGCGTTGCCTTTCAGCATGTTATTTTTACTATTGTTTTATGCTCGTTTCTTAAAACAAATGGGTTTCCATACCAACAACAACTATGTTTAATTGGATAAAGAAAGTGATTCAATCTCCAACAATTAGCAGAAGTTTAACAATTCAAAAAAATGTTGCAATAAATTAAATTTACTGTCAACTACCATGGTTCAACAACTTCACATTACGACTATAATTTTGACCTTTGGAAAAAAAGTGTTTGCGTAATATAAAATAGGGGGTCTCAGTTATTTTTTATTTTGTGTTATATTCATCTTGTGCAAAATCAGAACATTTTACACTAAAACTAAGTAACGTTTTTTTTTTTTTTTGAGGGGGGGGGAGGGCGGCGATAATTTTCGGGCCCATGGGCGAAAGATGTGTAAATCCGGCCCTGGGTAGGGATCCATGTTTCTCCGATTTTTTGTTACCCCCACACCCCAGGGCCGGTTTTTTAAAAGTATCCCAGGGCCGAATTTTCTCCCCAGTCCGTCTCTGCTTATTTCTAAATTAGCCCCACTTTCCCCCACCATGGGGGAAAGTGGGTCTATCAAAACACGATCTTTTAAATGTATCACTGAGAGAAAACAAACTTTCAAAATTGAATAAATCTGCTTCACACTTAATCTAAATAAGTCCAATGTATATAAAATGTATCAAAATTTTCATTAAAATAAAGTTAATAGTCAGATTTTAGGGCCTAATCGAAAAGAAGCTTGATTTTCGCCCCACTTTCCCCCACCTGACCCTAAATTATGTTTGAAAACAAATTTTAACTCTGATTCCGAATACAGTTGTACATGGCAAAATACTGATGTAGAACTTAACTTATTTAAAATTACTGAATCTAGATGTCAATGATTTTAATCAACTGAGTTAAAATGAGATTATCACAAATCAAATAATTGTGAAAAACAGTCATTAATTTGAATAATTTTTTAACAAACCCTAGAAACCTTCTTGAAATTTTAACATTTTATTTGTTCTGTCATTTCTTAGTCAGTATAATCTTTCTTTGTATTAATTTTGTTCCTGGGGTTTGTCCCTAGGGCCAATTTACAATTTTTATGTATTCAAATTCTTTTACTCAACCTAAAAATTCAAATTTTTTGTCGGGGACACTTTTTCATTAGTCGCTATTTTTTCATTAGTAGCTACTGTATTCAGGACTTTTTTTAATGAAAACAATGCGGAAATTTTAAAGCACAAGGCTATAAAATGGGTGTGCAGAAAAGTTCTGAAAAAAATTAGGCCCGATGCTACAGTGAATTTTTGTACAAAGAGGAAAAGAAACTTGAAATTAATATTACTTCAACCTTGAATTGTTGTAAAAAAATTAAAGCTTACTTATAAATGGATAAATAAATATATTTTCAAAATAATCATTAATTGAAAACGTTGAAGTTTATACAATTTTTTAACTAATCAGTACCTGCACTAGTTATTTCAAGTTGTCAGCCAGAATTAGACGAATTTCAAAACTCTTCTCTAAATTTTGAAATTATTAGTCAAAGATTGAGTTCAACAAACTTCCATTTGTTATTTATATATACAGGTATTTTCACTTCTAGAGGAAATTTTAGAGATTTTTTCATTTGCCTAATCCTAGTTTTTTTTTTTTTTTTTTTTGCCAGATTTATGATTTTACATCATTTGGGGAGGTGGCAAATGCTTAGGTTCAGGTACAGTGGGCCCTGAATAGTTAATAATGTTGAAATATACTTATTTCTTAATTTTGACTCATTTTCTTTTTTAAAAAATGATCTTAAAAAACACTCAGTCGCTGTTTCATTTTCACTGCTGATGGCACAATCGGACAAGTTGGTATTAGCAAAGCCACTGGATAAATATGAGTCCGCATTGTGAATTTCGTAATTTTAATTGTTGCAGAGCTATCGTTACCTGAGATCCAAAATGCCCGATGAGTTGACCTGGCTTTCCACCAAACTGTCTTTATTTGTGATGTCATAAGAGATCTTGCTTTCTTTTGGAAATCAGATAATTTAAAAATTAACTGTTAAAAAAAAATGAAAGAATTTTCTAGTCTCCATGTTTTTTTAATACTTATTCTATTGTTTTAAAGATCTAGGAATGGCATACAAACTTGGGGTAACATTTTCCACAACCGGGCGATTGTAATGTCCTTGGTTTACTATAGGGGGTTTCAACTGCTTTTGACTCAAGTGGGTATGCCACTGAAATAAACAGATCATGTATTGTAATATTTTTTTTACATATTAATTCTTCTCTTTTTCTTCCAGAAATAACATGCCCGGATTTTAAAAAGAATATTGTTAGATCTTTAGTTTCATATTAATGTGCAGTTTCATCTGAGGAATTTAATCAGTATAAAGTTTTGAAGAAGTTAACTAAAGTGAAATATGCCTTAGTTTTAAGTTTAAGATGCAAAATTGTGCCCTAACTAAGCTAGCCAAGAAGTGGTGGTACTATTTCTGTCAAACATTGCCTTCTGAAGAGTGATCCTACTTGTTTAGTAAAGTTACACCCTTTGATTACTAAGGAAAAAGATTTGTTTAGTAAGCTAATTTGAAGTAATCATTAGGTGTACTTACATAGAAAGATGCTTTGAAACTCCCCATGTAGTTAGTGGTCATTTTTTGAAACTTAAATTCTTTGTTATTCGTGCTTCATGTGTTTTAATTTGTTGTGAGTTATTGAATAGTGAGTTTGTGGATGGAAGCAAGGACGAAAAGTACTATTTCCCCTTTGCCTCCAAGATCGGGTTTGTATAAACAGACTGGCAATCAAAAGATCAGCAACTTAAACAAGATCTTGTGTTAGTGAGTGCAAAATTTTGAAATTTAGTTTTCATCAAAATCTCTGAAATTAAAATTGTTTCTATTCATCTTTACTTCTTTTCCACTTTGTTTAGGCTGCCATGTGCAACTTTAAATTTACTGAACATAAGCTCACTTATAGTGACTTGAGATAAAGTACCTTTCAGGTGAGTTTAAGAGAGGCATAAAAATTAGTGCTCTGCTCTCTATTTTAGTTTTAAAAATCTTTTCATGAAGGAGAACAGTGTTCTGTCTTTCTCTACAATCAACTAAGAGGCCTTAAACAAGAAGAAAAAATTTTAAATATATTTTTTTCATAGGGTATATTTTAACCGATTTTGATTTTTATATTCCCTTATTAAGATTTTGATTTTTATATTCCCTTATTAAATCAAATTTGTAAAAAATTAGGGTTTTATCTCACCCTCACCCCCCTTTCCCTTTTTCGACGAGATTTTCTGTTAGTCTAGACTATTATTAAAGCAGTCTATGATAACTCTTCTGTGTGCAGGTTAAGAGAGATTGCAAATTTTTGGCGCTCTTGTCCAAAGATGTATTTCAAAACTGATTGACAACAAAATTATCCAATAACAAGTACCAGAATGCTGATTTTGTTTTCTTTTTATTTTTTTCAATAACTATTAACCTATTTAGTATTTGAAATCTATAACCTCAAGAACCGTTGTTGACAGATATTTTGATCAATAGTTACAAATCTGGGAATGCATAACATTCAAATTGTAGGCTCCCTACCCTAGGCATTTTAAAATACGTGATGATTGAGAGAACATGAAAACCCAGCTTTCCAGAAAAAAGTTTCCTCTTATTTGAACATTCTGTACTTGCCTACTCTTTGGCAATGGCACATCATTTGAAAATCTATGTTGGTGAAAAACAGTATTCATGTGAATGCTGTTCAAAAGCATTTTCCACTGCTTCACAATTAAAAACACATGTGGGAGTCCACATTGGAAAAAAAAACCCTACCCGTGTGAATCTTGCGGGAAGACATTTTCCAAACCCTCACTATTGAAGGCGCACACGAGGGTGCATACTGGGGAGAAACCCTTTAAGTGTGAATCCTGCGGGAAGACATTTTCCAAACCCTCACTATTGATGACACACATAAGAGTGCATACTGGTGACAAACCCTTTAAGTGTGAATCTTGCGGGAAGACATTTTCCAAACCCTCACTATTGCAGTCGCACGCGAGAGTGCATACTGGGGAGAAACCCTTTAAGTGTGAATCCTGCGAGAAGACATTTTCCAAACCCTCACTATTGATGACACACATGAGAGTGCATACTGTTGACAAATCCGTTAAGTGTGAATCTTGCGGGAAGACATTTTCCAAACCCTCACTATTGAAGGCGCATGCGAGAGTGCATACTGGGGAGAAACCCTTTAAGTGTGAATCCTGTTCGAAAGCATTTTCAACAGCTTCACATGTCAAGAGGCACATGGTAGTCCACACTGGTGAAAAACCCTACTCGTGTGAATCTTGCTGGAAGACTTTTTCCAACTCAACACACTTAAAGGTACACTTGAGAGTGCACACGGGTGAGAAACCCTACTCGTGCGAATCCTGTTCAAAATCATTTTCCACAGCTACACACTTAAAAGCTCATATGACAGTTCATAGTGGCGAAAAACCTTACTCGTGTGAATACTGCAGGAAGACATTCTCTCGTGCTTCATACCTAAAAAAGCATTCTAGAACCCACACTGGCGAAAAACTCTACTCTTGTGATCGCTGTTCGAAAGCATTTGCCAACCTTTCTCAGTTAAAGAGACATTTCAGGGTGCATAGCGGGGAGAAACCCTATTCCTGCGATCACTGTTCCAAGGCATTTTCTCACCGATTGCAGTTAAACAGACATGTTAAACATATTGAAGGAAAACCTTATACGTGTGAAGTCTTTTCCTGACTCTTTTCAGTTAAAGAGACATTTCAGGGTGCATACTCGGGAGAAACCCTTCCCGTGCGATCGTTGCTCCAAGGCTTTTTCAGACCTTCAATATTTAAAGGTACATAAGAGAATACATACTGGTGAAAAATTTTATTCATGTGATCACTGTTCAAAGTCATTTCTTGGCCCGAATCAGTTAAAGAGACATTGCAGAGAACATACTGAAGGAAAAACTATTCGCCTGAAAGTTGTTTGATGCATCTTTCTTCAAACTTAATAACTTCAAACTTTTGTTGAATTCCCACACTGCCAAAAAAATTTTTCTTCTGAGTGCTGTTTAACAGTATTTCTTAGTAATTCAGTAGGTAAATAAGCAAGCATCTGAAAGTCTATATGGGCAATCATCACTAATCATGTGAATAAATTGAAGGTTCGAATTAAAAGTTATGTTAAAGGTGAAAATTTCACAAGAGACAATTATTTGGCTTGTAGGCAAACTTGTGAAATATCTACCAACGGTACGTCTTGTTTCGTATCTTCACTGGTGATGCAGGATGCCTCCGAGGGTATTCTAGATTTGCACCTCACCAAGCAAAAAAAAACAGCTGTTCCTGATATCATCTGCTTTTATCAAGACAGTCTTCAAACCCTAGCACCCCAGTTGTGTACTTCTGGAACATTTAGGCTCTTCAAATGTTCCACCTGTGTGGACAGTAATTGTGTGCTCTAAAAGGAATCATTACTTGACATTCACTTGCTAGTTTGTCACTCAACCAAAATGTAGAGACCTCCAAAATGGTTCAACTGATGAATGTTTTTGGTGAAACTCTTAAATGTTCTATGTAGTTTTAATTATGCTTCTGTTTCTATTTTTCTTAAGGAGGAAAAGTGGTTGAAATGTGCATTTAACTCCCATCTCCAAATGTAGGTGAAATCATTTTCATCATACTCGCCAGTGTTGTTCTGGCCATAAATGTGTGTCATTTGTCAATAAATGATTATTATTAGTTTTTGCCAGGGACGTCATTTCAAGTTTTTCCAGGGGGGGGGGGGCAAGGGTCCAAACACAATGCAATTTCATCCGAAAACATTAAGAACCACGCCCACTTATATGTAAATACATTGATTTCTCAAAGCAGGGGGGGGGGCAATTGACCCCCCCTGCCCCCCTAAATGACGGGCCTGGTTTTTGCCAGTTTTTTTTTTTCCATTTTTGCTGGTGTTTTCCAGTCTTTGCCATTGTCATGGCAAAAATTACATTATTCCAGCAAAATGCTCAACCCTATCTTGATTAGCGGTAAGGGTAAAAAATTACGTTTGGGTAACATTTATAGGCCACCTAATCTAAGCCAGGGTCAAGATGAACAGATGTATCGTATTATTAGAGACATGTCGAGTAAGGGACCGGTAATTATAATGGGGGATTTCAATTTTCCGGGCATTGATTGGAATAATTCTTACCCCAATAATAGTAGAGAAGAGGAATTTCTAAAAGTAATTGGTGACTGTTTTTTAGATCAAGTTGTTTCTGAGGGAACACGGCAGGATACTGTTTTGGATCTTGTTTTCTGCAATGTTGAAGGCTCTGTACAGGCATTATGTGTAGGGGAGCATATTGGGGATAGTGACCACAACAGCATTAGGTTTGGGATTAAGTTTGATATGCACAAAGACAAAAATTTTAGGTTTGTACCTAATTTCAGAAATACTGATTTTGTCGCACTCAGGCAGAGTTTGAAAGCGGTTTTTTCATCAGGTTTGGACAATAGCGATGTAAATTTGCAGTGGACAGAGTTTAAGGAAAAACTAGCAAAAACAGTTGGAGATTTTGTTCCTTTTAGGAGAAAAGGGGTAAACACAAAAATTTGGCCCATGTGGTTCACTAGGGAAACTAAGGATGCTCTAAATAGTAAGCAAGCTGCTTTTCGTCGATTAAAAGAAACTGGTCACAGCGCAGACAGGCTACAGTATTGTGAGGCTAGGCGTAGTTTTAAGTATTTGGTACGGTTTCAGAAAAGAGAATTGGAACAAAAGCTGGCAGATAATATTGACAGGAATCCAAAGGAGTTTTTTGCATACGCAAATTCTGGGAAAGTTCGAAATAGTCAAATTGGGCCACTAGTAGATGAGCATGGAAATTTAATTCAGAATGATGGTGATATAGCAAATGTTCTAAATGACTTTTTTTCCAGTGTTTTTAACGATAACTGTATCTCAACAGTTGACACAAGCAAGACACAAGCTACTACACAGCTTGAGGACTTTGTATTTTCCAGGGAGGACGTTTTACTTTATTTGAAAAAAATTAAAACCACAAAAGCTCCGGGACCAGATAATATTTATCCAAAAATTCTAGTAGAATGTGCAGAGGAATTAGTTGACGCTATAGTTAATATATTCAATGCTTCGTATAACTCAGGGATAGTGCCAGAGGACTGGAAACTAGCTAACATTACACCACTCTTCAAGAAAGGGTCTAGAGGTAATGCAGGAAATTATAGGCCTGTGAGTCTGACTTCAGTGGTATGTAAAATTTTTGAAACATTGATCAAAATTAAGATTATGAATTTCTTAGAAAATAATGGGCTGTTGAGTAGTTTGCAGTATGGTTTCAGAAAAGGTAAATCGTGTGCTACTAATTTATTACATTTCTACGACAAGGTTACCTTGGCTTTAGATAGCAAAAAATGCGTGGATGTTGTTTACATAGATTTTCAAAAAGCTTTCGATAAGGTACCGCATGTAGCACTACTCAGCAAATTAGCTGGTATAGGGGTAGGAGGTAAGATTCTAGTTTGGGTTAGGAATTGGCTGACAGGAAGGAAACAAAGAGTAGTTGTTAGGGGTAACTATTCTAAATGGAGTGAAGTTTTAAGTGGGGTTCCCCAAGGATCAGTTTTAGGTCCCCTTTTGTTTATTATTTTTATGAATGACATTCATGAAAATGTTTCTGGAAACATGAATTGTTTTGCCGATGATGTCAAACTTATGGGGGTTGTAGAAAATGACGAACAAATAAATCAGCTGCAACAGGATTTGGATCATATTACTAAATGGGCAGACAAGTGGGGTATGGCAGTTAATGTTGGGAAATGTCAAGTGCTGCATTTCGGTCATGGAAATAAGCATACAAGCTATTATTTACAGGGTTCAGTCATTAGTAGGGCAGATAATGTTATGGATCTAGGTGTCTTAATAAATCAGGATTTCAAGTCCAGTCAACAGTGCAGCATAGCTAGTAACAAAGCCAACAGGATGCTTGGGTTTATTAATAGATCTATTTCAAACAAATCTAAGAAGGTTCTTCTGCCTCTATATAGAAGTTTGGTAAGACCTCATTTGGAGTATGCTGTTCAGTTTTGGTCTCCTTATCTGAAGAAAGACATTAATTTATTGGAAAGGGTACAAAGAAGGGCTACAAGGTTAGTAAATGGATTTTCTAATTTAGACTATGATTCCAGACTTAGAATGCTTAATATGTATAGTCTTGAGCAACGGAGAACCAGAGGGGACATGATTCAGTTATTTAAATTTATTAAAATGAATGATGTTGCAGGGTTGGATTTTTGCAAGGAAAGCAGGACAAGGGGTCATTGTTTTAAGCTGTTTAAACCTCAGGCGAACCTGGAAATTCGAAAAAATTACTATTTTAGCAGGGTAGTGGGAACTTGGAACAGCTTACCGGAAGAGGCGGTAAAGAGCAATGGAGTAGATGGCTTTAAGAGGGCCATTGATCTTCATTGGGGTCTTTAATTTGACTAGGACCAGCCAAGTTGGGCCCTGAGCCTGCTGCTGGTCGCCACATTTGTATTTGTATTTGTATTATGTGATTTAATATCAAAATGGACAAAAGTTTTACGGCTGTCATTACTATCCTTAGTCATTATGAATAATTTTAACAAATAATTTTAAAATTAATTTTTGAAACTAAATGTTTCATCCCATACAATTAATTGATGAGTATCTTAAAATTTTTAATTAAGATATATATATATATATATATATATATATATATATATATATATATATATATATATATATATATATATATATATATATATATATATATATATATATATATATATATATATATATATATATATATATATATAGTAGCATTTTTGATACATGTTTACTTTGATTTTAGATAATAAATTGTGGCTCATTAATTAAAATCAAGGCAAACTAAGAAAAAAAAAATGCTTCAACAAATTTACAAATTTAACCCTCAATATCTACAAAACAAATAAAAATGTTTTGAGCTTTTGCAGTTTAACAAAAATACACGTTTTGTCTTTCTATGAAAATAGCAAACTGTACTCTTATAAAGAGTGGAAAAATTGGAATGTGAAATAACTTTTCTGAAACATTGCCCATTTGAGCAGCTCCTATATATATATATACTCTTGGACAAATATTCTTTAATGTTTCAATAATTCCTGAAGTCATCTACTATGCTAGACAGCAGCTTAACTTGACACTGAACGTCACTAGGGGCGGAGCCAGTAAGAGCTCACAAGCAGTCGGCGATCTCCTCTAATTCGCCAACTAGGCTGTGACGCTTTATCTAGCCCATTTTTCATAGGCAAACGTCCTGATGTTTTTGTCAAGAAATGTTGCAGTGTAGTATAGGCTTTAAATGTGACCATGTTTGTAAATATTGTGTGTTTTCTAGCTTAATTTGGTGCGAAAATTAGACACTAAACATAATACCAATTTAGCTCTAGCTATTCAGTTTTGCGTAAACCCATGGACTCCTATGTTATATGCCGACAGACAAGGTCAAATAAAGCTTCAGAAAAAAATGTTGAATGAAAATATTAACCCGAAATCTGGCATATTACAACAAATTAAGCACATAAAAGATGGAAAACAACATCGATTTACGAAAGTTATTAGCAAAATATATGCCAGGGGTGATTGCGAGTTCATGAAAAAATACCTGAAATTTTTTTAGATAAAAAGTGTATGTGGGGGGGGGGGGGGACATGATTTTTTAATATTAAATAAAAAAATATTTTATTTATTTCATTAGCATCAAAAATGAGAAAAATTCGATTCTTATATCAGACGCAAATCGATTGCATTATTGTAAAATGAAGGCATCAAAATAAAAAAAATATGCAAATAAAATAATTTATTAAAGTAAAAAAAAAATAAAAGTATCGCATCTCAACATTTCTATTTGAAGAATATTATTAATTATCGGTATAACCACCAAAAATTCTAAAGAGCAAAAAAAAAAAAAACCGAAGGTGGGGAGATAAAAGCACAATTAAAAAATTTTATTTCCGGTATTTTAGAGCATGAAAATACCAGAATCGATCATGAAAATACCGGAAATCCTTTAAAATACTGGAACACAATCACCCGATATGCACACTACACATCTGTATGTTGTTATATTTGAATCCTTTTGTGCATCCTTTTACACTATCAAAATATTTTCTTTTTCTGTAGATTCTGCCACTGAAACTTATTTTTTAATACCCTAATTTCTCATTTCTTTACAGCAGTGACCTGGTCAAAGATTTAATATCCAGAAATAGCAATATGGTATATTAAGAAGCATAGTAGATACTAACTCACTTATAATGCAAGGCTCTATGAAGAAATTTCTGAATGGTTGAAAAGTGCAACTCTTGTGAAGTTTTAGTAAAGTTTGCAATTAATGTTTGCAAAATGGGGAGTTTCATGTATCTTAACCATATTATTAACCAAAAGATATTGGAAGATATTAAGAATTAAAAGTGAACTCAAATCTTGCCAATATTTACGACAAACGCTGCAAATACTTTCAAATTTATGAAGTAGTGATTGTGCTTGTTTAAAGAGTTGTTCATTTATTTAAATATTATTGAAAGAAACTGGTTGGTGTGTGTGTGCCAAGACTTTGAGTTTTTAGACGTACATACAGTGAATAAGATGTCTTTTGATGAACATCAGAATTCTTTGGTGTCTCATGCATTTCAATTTGTTCCTTGTTATTGAATAAATGAGTAATAACCAGTAATACCAGGGTTTTTTTCCTTAACGTAGAATTATATTCTTATCGGCTACAGCAGGCTTGTATTTCAAAGTCATTCAGCCAAAATCAGTGCATTTCAGGAGTTGCTGCAGCTGATTAAAAAAAAGAGAAATGAACACCATCCATATAAAACTTTGCATTTGAGACCTGTAAAGCATTTTCCCAAACTTGGGGGATTTCAGCAATATCATGATCTGAAACTTTGATAGTTGTATTTTCTTTCCACTTCTTTTAGCTGATTGTGGGCAACGTTAAATTAATAGGGTGCTGGCACACTTTATTACAATGAAAAAAACCTTCGGTGAATTTTAGGGACCTTTATATAACTATGTTATTAATCAATTTTTAACACTCAACTTAAGGATACACATTTTGCAACACTGCAACCACTTTTCTCTGCTTATAGTGAAGGTGTAGAAAATATATGGAGAAGAAAGTCATTTGAAAGCACACAGTAAAGTTTTTAAGGAACTGAGATTGTAAATTTTATTGTAAACCTAGGTGCCAGGAACAAAAAAAAAAAATTCTTAATTTTAGGTCACGAACTGCGTCATAGTTTCATTATCACATGGATTAATAAACTCATGAACCGGAAACAGTAGACCATTGTTGTGTTGAGTGCATAAAGATATTGTTTATGAAGATTAACTCAAGACGAACTAATTGGAATAAGTTGCATTAGAGAGAAACCATACTCTGTTTTGCATTGTTTGAATTTCTTAAATGGCAATCCACATCTTTTGGATTTATTATTTATTGCATTTTAATTAACGCTTTTGCTCACAACGCATTTAGAGAGGCATTCTTAAAAAAAACAGCGACTTTAGTGATTTTTGGTCTATGTTATTTTTAACCTCTGGATAATTAGGATTCCACCTTCGGGAACATTGTGCACTTTGATACTTTTCCGCTATGGCATCTGGTTTGGAAATCAATGCTGAAAAAAAACGGTATTCGTGTGATCAGTGCTCAAAAGCATTTGCTCACTCTTCAACCTTAAAAGATCATGTTAGAATTCATACGGGCGAAAAGCCCTATACGTGCAAACATTGTTCAAAGACATTTTCTCAATCCGCAAGTTTAAGGACACACTTGCGACTCCATACGGGCGAAAAACCCTACTCCTGCGAATATTGCTTCAAGGCATTCTCTCAAGCTTCAAATCTCAGAGAACATTACAGTGTCCACAGTAGCGAGAAGAGCTTTTCATGCCAAGTTTGTTCGAAGAAATTTCGCACGTCTTCAGGTTTAAAGACGCACATGAGACTCCACACGGGCGAGTATTCATGCGAGCAGTGCTCAAAGACATTTTCTGGCCCTTCACATTTGGCTTGGCATATGAAACTTCACACTGGCGAAAAACCATTTGAGTGTGACGTCTGCTCGAAAACATTTCCCAATCCTTACAGCTTAAAAGCACACGTTAAACATCACGCTGACGGAAAAGCATATTCGTGCGATCAATGCTCTAAGGCATTTTATAGTTCTTGGGAATTGAAAGAACATGTCAGAGTTCATACGGGCGAAAGACCGTATGTGTGCCAGCACTGTCCAATGGCATTTTCTCATGCTCTGAGCTTGAAGCTGCATATGGTAGCGCATACGGGCGAGAAACCATTTTCTTGTGAACAATGCTCAAAGTCGTTTGCTACGTCTTCGAGACTAAAAGAACACTATACTGTCCACACTGGCGAAAAGCGTTACGAGTGCGAACATTGTTCCAAGAAATTTTCCCAGTCTGCAAATTTAAAGACGCATTTGAAGCTCCATAGTGGCGAGAAACCATATTCCTGTAAATATTGCTTGAAGTCGTTCAGTAGAGTTTCAAACCTGAGAGAACATTACGTGGTCCATACTGGCGAAAAGCCGTACTCGTGTGAGCATTGCTCAAAGACTTTTTCCCATCCCACACGCTTAAAGACACACATGAAGGTTCACAGCGGTGAGTACTCGTGTGAGGTGTGCTCAAAGTCGTTTCCTGTCCTTTCACGATTGGCTACGCACAGGAGAGTCCATACTGGAGAGAGACCATATTCCTGCGATCATTGCTCGAAAACATTTTGTAATTCTGCAGGCTTAAAAGCACACGCTAAAGTCCATACCGAAGGGAAAGCATTTTCGTGTGATATCTGCTCAAAGGTGTTTACTACATTTTATGCTTTAAAAGAACACGTGAGAGTCCATACTGGAGAGAAACCCTTTTCGTGTGAGCACTGTTCAATGACATTTGCTCATGCTCTGAGCTTAAAGTTACACATGGTGAAGCATACTGGTGAAAAGCCGTACTCTTGTCTGTGCTGCTCAAAGGTGTTTTCTACTGCTTCTCAACTGAAAATACACTGCACTGTCCATACTGGTGAAAGGCCCTATTCGTGTGAACATTGCTCAAAGACATTTTCTCAACCTGCGAATTTAAGGAAGCATATGAAAATTCATAATGTCTAAAAACATTTTCTAACACTAGTCCGTATTGGTGAAATATCATAGCTATTGTTTAAAAGTTTTTCACAGAAATCACCCTACATGAGTTGTTCCCATTGGATGACATGTTGGTGAAGGGAAATACAGTCGAGTCTCAATAACTCCTAAGGGACGTTCCCACAGTTTTCCAGAGTCTGGGGACCCAATGAATATTTCGAGATAAAGGAATGTTCAATGTTCATGTTAAAAGGCTTTGAGTCAATGAGACTCTACTGTATAAAGAAACTTCTTGATCTGTTTTCTCATAATGGAAAATTGTTAACCGATTGGGACATAGCGGGTGATCTAAAAAGCTTTACCTTGTTTATAAATATTTATTGTAATCAAAGTTTTATAAATGTATTTGCTTTTATACATTGTTTCAGTAGCGGCTCGTGACTTGAATTAATGGGAAGCTGCAACTCTCAAATTTTACTCATACCAAAATTATGGCCATAGTTAGGATTTTTTTCAAAACACAAAAATTCTCTTCAACATTTTTAGAGAAGTGGCATACGTGAAGAATGAATTGAGATTATCATTGCAATCAATGGGGGTATTTTCCATTTTCGAAAATATTTTTTTCTGAAATAGCACGGTCGAAATCGGGGGTCAATAACTTTTTTGTTTAATTTTGACTTTTCTCTTAAAATATAATATTAAAAGATGTTTAGTCGCAGTTTCATTTTCTCTGTTGATGTCACAAGGAGCAAAACGCTCCAAGCAAAGTCACTTTACAGACGAGCCAGCATTTTGGATCGGATTTTTTATTGTTGCAGAGTTAGGGTTACTAAAGATTCAAAACAGCCGATGCGTCGGCCTGGTATTAAACCAAAGTTTCTTCATTTGGAACAGGATGCAAGATCTTGCTTTGGTTTAGAAATCTGAGATTCAAAAAAAAAAAAAATTAAATGGGGAAATAATTTTTTATTGTTTCTTATCCCTGGCTGAGATATTTCAATACCTGGTAAAGGATCGCCTCTTGTTTTAATAGATACTTTCTCAGCCAGAGCTGTAAAAATTTGAGGCTTTGAATTTCATTTACAGTCACAGAGCTAGGACGGGCACCTTGTCAGATTAATCTTCCCCCATAAATCTAATTGAACTTATACTTCTTCAAATCCGAGCCGAGCCATTAGTTTCCGACTAAGTTGACATGGTTCTCATCGGCCCTGCATAGAATTTATTTTCTGAGGTCCCATGGTAGATCTGTAACACACGAGGAAAAACTCTTGCTTTAAACATTTCTGAAAACGAACCTTTTCTATAGATCGTACTCTTGAAAGGAACTTCTTCAAATGCAGTGTTACTGTGTCCATATCACGGCAACAAAAAACGTTGCGCAAGCTTCCATTTAATATAAAATTTGGCACTGCGAAAGCACAGTGCTGCATACTTAGTGCCATCTAGTGATGCTTGCTTATAATATTTTATGAATGATAGGAAAATATCTCTGTAATCCTTCATGGTAAAAATCAATCATTTCTAGAAAATATAAATGAATTAATAAACACATTATATGAGTACAAAAGTAAAGGTAACCCAGTGCCTATACACGAGCCGCTCCTGCTTAAGGATGCATAAAAACATCCACACTGGTAAATATTTGTGCGATTATTGCTTAAAGATTTTTACTCAAGAATCAAGCAAGATTTATGCACCATTTATTATATAAGAACGCTACTAAAACTGATTGTTCCGATGGCACAAAAATTACTATGTTATAATTTATTTTGTGATGAATTTTTATGACCAGTAATAAGACTTTTGGTTCACCCTGTATATTCTGGCAGAAACTTTTATTGCAAATTCTATATTCATTCATAACTTGCAACAGGAGCAAGTGCTGTAATGTATCCTCTCCAGAATTACATTTACTGTGAAATTAGCTGCGAGTCATTTGTTTGTGTAATAATTTTGATACAATAAAAAAATGTCCTTACCTACGAATTTTTTTTAAATTTTTGTTTAACAGCGACAACTTTCTTCTTCTATTTTTATTCATAAAAGGGTCATTCCACGTCAAATCAACCCAAAAAATGAGATTTTGACACCCATAGTCTCGGATTTTGCTGAAACTTGGCATAATTGTTCCTTTTATAGAGTTGAGAAAGAATGCAAAATTTTTTTGCTCTATCTCAAATGGTTTAGATTTTATGGAGTGTCAAAGTTTTTGAAATTTCACGATTTTTGCCGATGGCGCGCAGGAAAACCAATTCGCGTTTATGCAGAAAATAAATCATAACTTCCATATTTACCAACCAATATTGATGATTTTTTTTTTCAATGTACCTGATTATGCGAGAATTACAGAAAAAATATAATTTTCTGAGTAAGTATCTATAAAAAATTATGAAAAATTCCTGAAGTACAATTTAGTGTGTTATTTTAACCAAGTATAGAGCTTTACTTAAAATGAGATATCTCCAAGAGGGTAGTAAATAATCCCCCCATGTTTTTTACATTTCTGATCTAAAAGATGCATTTTATCACACAAAACAAAAACTTTGATGGTTTTTACACTCCTTCATTTAAATTTAGGGTAAAAAACATTTTTTTTAAGATAGTAATATGAAAAAAAAAAAAAAACCTTTAGCACCAGCCTTGCTCTTGAAGGGTAAAAATCTGACTAATATTATGCAGTATAGTCCAGAACACACCCTTATCTTGAATACACATGATATAAATAGTAAAAATTACAACAAAAATTTTAAATTACAAAATTAGATGCAATTATGAACATCCCACGATAACGTTCTTTGTAATGAAAATAGTAAACATTAAAAACTTACCAAAAGGAATATACATAATGTTAGAAACAGTTTAGTTGTAGACAGGAGAAGAAGTATTTTGAAAAACTGAATTTATATTTTTCATGCAGTCTCGAGAAAAGTGGTAAGTTCTTCCAGTTGTTGTTTTAGGGGGCTCCACAACTGCTAGGACATGAGGGATAGGGATTGCACAAATATCCTCCCTCTCGGACCAGAAAAAAGATGGTGAAGGTCCATGAGGATGCATAAAACTTACAGTGACATCTTTTTCTGCTTCATTTACCTCATTCACCATGCCAAAATACCACAAATTGTCATACATACTTGCAATGAAGCATCCAGAAAATAATTCTTCTATTTTCACAATTGAAATTTGCTGTTTGTTGTACAAATTGAAAGTGAGAGCTGGTTTTTCATCAGTACTTATTCTTCTGGCTTCAATGGTTCCTAAATCATCTATTGGTTGAAAATTGTGGAACATTCTTGTTCCAGGAAGAGTTTCAACTAATTTAAATCGATTCTCTAAAGTCTGGCGAGTTAAATCAACTTCCTGTTAAGAAATCAATTGGAAGTGAATGCTTTTAAAGCTAGATTTGCAAAACTCAAAAAGCTCATTTGTTGTCAATATTTCTTTGCCTAGCTCTCGTTGATAACTATGTTTTCTCGCTCCACATTTAACAGTACCCCCTATTCCGTCACATTCTGTTTTTCCATGACTAGTTGCGTGGAATGACCACTGAGCTTGAAGTCGGAAATCTTTTTCGTGCATGCACAAATTCATGAAATTAAACTTATTTTTATACTGCCCAACACATCCATCACTGAAGTAGTGAACATTTGTGATTTGGGGATATTTCGCTTTAATAAATATTGTTACTATTTCTTGAATTTTATGGACCATAGCTACATCATGTTTTAGATCATCTGATATTATGCAAAGTGAGGAAGTAATTTTTTCATTGCTTGGATTGTTATAATTGTATTCGAAAAGGATCACAACAATACTTTTGTAAAAATTCATACTTTTGCAAATATACACATTGATGATGAAGACAAATAGTTTTTAACTCGTTGCTTGTATCGATTCTTAATTTCAATAGAGTTAACTCAGTTTCAGAGAGATTAGTAATACTCTTTGTGTCCTTTTTCTTGACAAAACTAAACAAATGATAATCACTCTGAGTAACTTCTCCATTTTTTAAATAACAATATTAGAACAAAAAATATTCACATACACAATAACAATTAAAGCATACACTAATAGGAAATCAAAATCAGAACATGAATTCAAAACTCAAACATATGTGTTACTCCAGCAACAGTTGACTGAATGACTGGTTAAGGCAGTACTCTTCTGTTTTTACCAGTTTCATGGGTGGGAAATGGGAGAACCCCAAGCATCAAAGCCATATGCAACTGCAGAATCTCAAACCACACATATATAAACAAGTCAAGGCAATGTGTTCTGTTTCAAAAAGGCTTCACACCTGTTTCATAAATGAGCTAACAGCCTCTCAAAGGGATTTTAGTTACTTTGCTTATTTTAATTCAGCACTGAGAAGTGCAGGAGGAGGGGAGCTCTTATTTATGACTTGATGAATAGTGGGGGATGATAAGTGTGTGTGTGTGTGTGAGGGACAGTGTCTTAAAAATCACTGTTATTTTCTTTCTTTTTTCTAATTCTCATTTTGGGTTTGAAAATTTCTAGAGAATAAGTTAGTTTAAACAATATCTTAAAAGTAAAGAAAATTAATGACTGAAGTGTAAAACTACAAATATGATTTCTTTTTATGCTCTAAAATACATTAGATCACTCATAAAAAATAAAAAGAAATGAAGGGATTATTTACTGCTAGCTTAATTTTTGAAATTACTAGTTCATGTACGTACAATTAAAATATATTTTAATATTATGTATGTTCCTTGAGGTAGGTTTTCAAGGATTTTCATTTCAAAGATGCGTTTATTGAATAAGTTATCATTACATCTAATTTTGTAGTTAAAATTTTTTATTGCAATTTTTTATATTTTATGATGTGTATTCAAGATAAGAGTGTGTTCTGGACTATACTGCATAAATATTAGTCAGATTTTTACCCTTCAAGAGCAAGGCTGGTGCTAAAGGTTTTTTTTTTCATATTACTATCTTAAAAAAAATGTTTTTTACCCTAAATTTAAATGAAGGAGTGTAAAAACCATCAAAGTTTTTTTTTTGTGTGATAAAATGCATCTTTTATATCAGAAATATAAAAAAAATGGGGGGATTATTTACTACCCTCTTGGAGATATCTCATTTTAAGTAAAGCTCTATACTTGGTTAAAATAACACACTAAATTGTACTTCAGGAATTTTTCATATTTTTTTATAGATACTTACTCAGAAAATTATATTTTTTCTATAACTCTTGCACAATCAGGTACATTGAAAAAAAAATCATCAATATTGGTTGGTAAATAAGGAAGTTATAATTTATTTTCTGCATAAACGCGAATTGGCTTTCCTGCGCCAACGGCAAAAATCGTGAAATTTCAAAAACTTTGACACTCCATAAAATCTAAACCATTTGAGATAGAGCAAAAAAATTTTGCATTCTTTCTCAACTCTATAAAAGGAACAATTATGCCAAGTTTTAGCAAAATCCGAGACTATGGGTGTCATGACTGGGTTGAAGTGATATGGATTGACCCAAAAGTGTGATTCCTATTAACTGTTTAATCAAGGCCTCTCTAATACTAAATGTCTACCTATTCTAGTTTTTAACATAGAACAAAAACAAACTCAAAACGTTACAGAAATCACTGCCATCTATCGTTCTACAAAATTTAATAAAGACATTAACCATTTAAAATTAATGGAACTGTTCAGATTCATCTCCATAGCAATGGTATCAATAGATGGCCATACATTACCATAAATGGGCAGTTTCACAGAGTTGAGGCAAATGCAATAGGTATTTAGTATTCATGGATGGAAAATCAAAAATCAATTTTTGGAGCAGCTTAGGAGCACGTAAAATCAAATTTTGGAGTAGCAAGTTTTGGTTTCGGACCGTGTCCAATTGCACTTTTAAAAGGTTAACATGCATTGTTAAATATTATTTCATACAAATTGCCATGCAATACATTATATTACACACACATAATCAGAATATTTTCATAATTTAAGAGATTGGCATAAGATTTGAAAATTTTCTCATAGGGGTGTTAACTTAAATCATATCCATGCAAATGCTTCTGAATATTATGGAATTCAAAAGTTATTAAATGATATTTAAATGATGTTTTTTGAAAAAAAAAGATAAAGGGAAAAAGAAGACACTTAGATGAATTTAAATTTGAAAATAATTACCTAATATTTCTATAATAAAAAATCAAAAAGCCAATTTGAGACTGCTTCAGTTAAAATAAATTCTAAGTTTCAAAATGATTGAAATATTTACAAGAGTCAAAACAATTAAAACCTCTAGCACAGATGCAATTTTCGAAAAAAAAAAAAAAAAAAAAAACCTATTCAAATCTACAAAGTCAATCAAAATTGAAAGAGATTTAGGATGCACAAACATAGAAATTTTAAACATGATGTGCAATTATCAAAGCACATGTTAGAAACCATGCTTCTAAAACATAAGTAAACAGCTAGAAATTAAGAAAATTTAAATAGAGAATTTCTTTAAGTTTGAAAGAAAAAAAAAACGCATTAAAAATAATTTTTTTTAAAAGTTAGCAATAGAAGTAATCTTTAGTGAAGCATGTGTGTTTAATTCATTGGAAATTTCTGTTCACTGGATTAGTACTAAATACTTTTGTATAATTCTATTACTGGATGGTTTAAAAAAATTTCAGAACTACCCCAATGAACAATCGTTAAGCTTTAGGACTGGCAGGGTTGGGTTTTTGACGTCAAAAACCAGTCGAAAACGTGCCTAAAACTCAAATATAGTGGTTATTGAGATTTTTTATGGTTTCTCATCCTGAAAAATATTAAATAAAAATTTATACATCTTATCAATCAAGTTTAATAAACATTAAATTAATAAATTTAATGAAAATTATTTCTCATTCTAAACTAACTTGTTTTGCCGTGGAAAAAGTTAAATATTAAAACTTAAATCCAGCTTTTAAAGTAGTTTTGTTTAAATGTTTATATAACTATCAATTAGTTATCTTATCAATCATGTTTAATAAAAATTAAATTAATAAATTTAATGAAAATTAATTCACATTCTTTTAAATGAACTTGTTATGGAGTGAAAAAAAGTTACAAATATTAAAACTTAAATCTAAATTTTAGAGTAGTTTTGTTTAAATGTTTTAATAACTATCAATTAGTTATCTTATCAAACAAGTATAATAAAAATTAAATTAATAAATTTAATGAAAATTAATTCGCATTCTTTTAAATTAACTTGTTATCCCGTGAAAAAAGTTACAAATATTAAAACTTAAATCCAGTTTTTAAAGAAGTTTTGTTTAAATGTTTAAAAACTATTAATTAGCTATTTTATCAATCTATCTAATATATCTTGTAGTATCCCAATTGAAGGGCTCGGGAGTAAATAATGGTATCTGACAAATTCTAAAAATCGGACTATTTCAAATTAAAATTAAAAAAAATCACTTGTAAAATTTTATTAAGTTACCAGGGGTGGTTGTTTTCAGGGGATTTCAGGGTTTTCCAAATAAGTATTCAGGGTTTCACAGAATGCTTTTCCGTGATTTGACTTTTGTTCATTTTCGCCCTTTCTTCCTTAGCGAGAAAACAAGCTGAACATTAACATGTTCATTTTTGTATAAGGTAGATTTTTTTTTTTCACTATATAGGTTACGGGCTTTTAAATGACAGAAATTTCAATTCTTAAATAGTTTCCTTTTACATTCTTGAGGCTTGAAGTCCTGATTTTCTTAAACAAGTTAAATGAGTATGAAATATTTATCTTCCTATTTGCTATTTTATGTTGATTCCATTAACATTTTCAAATAATTTGAATGCCCCTCCAATAAAAAAAAAAAAAAAAAAAAAAGACCTGTACAAAAACATCCCTCCAAAAATTTCTATGATGCAATCTGTGCTATCCTTCTCTACATTAAGGGCATCCCTGCAAATGAAACATAGAGCATTAGAAAAATTTCAGGCTTCACTACATTTCACCTTTCACTTTCAGGGTTTTTAATGTCGAGTCACTATCACCCCTGGTATACCTAAGACACACAACACTTAATTAATGTACCCATTTCATTTTTTAAATAAAATAACCTGTTGCAGTAATTTCTCGAAGCAATAAAGCCATATTCAAAAGCCATAGGTATGTTTGATTTTTTAAAATGCTAGTTACCATTATTTGCTCCCGAGCCCTTCAATTATGTTTAGGATTGCTTATTACACTTTATTTTAATAACCTAAAACTCTAAAAGTTTACTTCAGTGTCTGAAATCAGAAATTGTAAAATTCATTTGAAAATGTATTTTGATTATCAATATCAAATTTAAACATGTTTTGGACAGAAATTTAGGTTTTTGACAATTATGTCAAAAACCATGTCAAAAAGGGGTTTTTGACATGACGGTAAAAACCACGGTTAAAACCGGATAAAACCTCCGACTGTCAAAAACTTGCCAACCCTGAGGACTGGTCAAAAAAATTTTTAATAGCTACATTAAGCTATATTTTAAAAATTCGGAAATTATAAGGAATAAAAAGAAAATGTCTGGAGAAAGAAATTGTAAAGCTAGCTACTCTCTAACCATGGAACTAATAAATGTCTCGCTGAAACTACAAGGTTAAAAGATATCTAATGGCTATTCAAAGTTGTCTTGGGAAATGAATTTAAAATGAAAACACTGCAGGAAGAAAGAATAAACACATCAAGACCAGTTACATAGAACTTCCGACACATTCGAAGTTGATATATTTGCTGGCTCGGTTCATTTGACTACTTTTCTCTTTTTTTTTCAGAAACCAACTATGCAGTTTTTTGGCTAATAGGTATACCCAACCCTGTTTTTTTATTTTTAAGAGAGAGTCTATTTCTTAGTTTGTACATTCCTTGTTTTTGTCATCGCTTGAAAGGTACGAGAATTGTCTTAGGAAATGAATTTAAAATGAAAACACTGCAGGAAGAAAGAATAAACACATAGAACTTCCGACACATTTGAAGTTGATATAATTGCTGGTTCAATTCATTTGACTACTTTTCTCTTTTTTTTTCAGAAACCAACTATGCAATTTTTTGGCTGATAGGCATACCCAACCCTGTTTTTTTATTTTTAAGAGAGAGTCCATTTCTTATTTTGTACATTCTTTGTTTTTGTCATCGCTTGAGAGGTTACTCTAACAAGATACAACGTATACTCAGTAATTCTCTTTTTATGAAAATAGATAAGAGTTTTACATTAGGATTTTAAAAGACTAATTTATTTTATTAATTATTAACTGGTAAATGGAGCAGGGGGGAGATTTTTATATATCTTTCAACTCAAACAAAACCAAGCAAGACTTTAAATTTGTTTTATTTAAAATCAGTAGAAAGTGTTTTGCAAAACCCCTGCTTAACAGCTGTAGTAACAAAAGTAAATTTCCCTGTGTTAAAGAAGCACACAAATAAATTTATAAAGAGCAATTGACAAGCAATTAAAAAATATAACATGCAATACTATACAAATTAAAATACAAGCATTGGGAATGTTTCATCACTTCATCATTACTTTTATGCCTCCCCAATAGTGGATTGCAAATAATATTAATAATAGTAAATAAATAGAAATGAATACAGCTTCAATGAACACTGTGAAAACCATATTTATTATTTAAAGAAAATTACTTTATTGTATTAATGTGGTTAGTAAAATGTAGCAGTAAAAGTTAAATTTACTACAATTTAAAAAGCTTAGTAGTTTTAATTATTTATATCTTTAGGAACTCAAATCACACACCACAGACAAGATAATGTCTGAGTAAAATTTTTTTTTAATACAACATTAAAATGCGCTATTTACATTGATATGTGTTGTCATACAATTAATAACAATATCAAACATTGCTAGGCTTGTGTGTGTATTCAGTGTTTGTGTGTCATATACATAAATATGTTTATAATCAAGACAGTTAAAACTTTGGTATACAATATGGAAAAAGAAATATCACAGTTATTTATAGATAAACTTATTTTATAAGTTAAATTAACATCATGTGAAAATGTATCAGCAATAAAATTTTAGATTTTCATGTGCAGAAAAAAAACTTCAAACATAAAATAGTACTTCTTTTGCTAACTTACAAGCATGTAGTCTTATTTATAAATTCTGATTTTAGGTTAGCTTTTCTGATATTCTCAAAGCTTTGATGAAAACTAATTTTATTCGAACATTTAAGTTCAGGAAGTTCGGTATCATTTGCACTCTTTTTGACTTTAGACATCATTTGCAATGATTCCATGTTCCCGAATAAGTTTTGCACAAGTGATGCCGTATTTTTCCTGCCTTGCCAAGTCGAAGACATCGAATTAACTCTCGAGCGATGATATCCGATATGGATTTCGCTAGTGAAATTTGCATGAGCTTTCACTAAGTTGTTGTAAGCAGCTTTGTTTACTGGACTGTCATGCATTCGAGAAATTTCATTCTCTTGTGACTTAACAAGTTTTGTTTTTACTTTAGGTTTACTTTCAACAGGGCAAGAAGACTGAGGGGGCTCATGCTTGATGTGTTCATTTTTCTGTGCAACCGAACATTTAGTTTCCTTGTCTTGGGTAGATGTCTCAAGGCAAGGTGATAAAAGCTCTGAATTAGTTCCTAATATTTCAACAATATCTGCTGCTTGAGGGCGAGCTTGAGGTAACCTTGCCCAACAACGTCTTAATAAACTGCATCTAAATGAAAACAAATCCATTATTTAGTTACATTGTTGCTAAAACTGTATCTATTTGTTAAAATCTTCATTCATATTTTTGTGAAAAAGACAAGTGGAGCGTTCCAATTTGCCACAGCTGTGAAAATAGCAAAAAAAAAAAAAAAAAGAAAAAGAAAATGGTTTAAAAGAAGTTATAAAAATGGAATCTCTAAACGGTAGAAAAATATTGAACTCTTTAAGGTTGTTAACTAAACTAGAGTGGTTCCTAGAATAAATACAATATGATTCCCAAAAATCAAGGTCTCTGACAAATTGGACAAATTTTAGAAAATTTTGCATGATTTACAAATCAAAAAAGTGAGTCGAATCCCAACAGTGTTGAGCAACGGTTGTCTTATTTTATCACAAATATTATGAAGAAATCAACAATTCAAAAAGTCTACCATTGCTGAATAATGTCGGGATTGGAATTAACTGTTTTAATACATATCTAACTATAGTTAAGGCAGCTCTAACTTGACGGCATTTTGAAAGCCAAAAAAAACCCGATACATCATTATGTGCATGCTGCAAAGTTAGCTTTGCCTCAACTATCCATATAAATAAAACAGAGAATATATATGTTTATGTGTGTGTGTGTGTGTGTGTACCTTATACAAATCCACGTCAGATCTGGACGAAATTTGGCAGGGATATACTTGGGCAGCCGGGAAGGATCATAGGGTGGTTTTTGAGCAGGAAAAAAGTACTGATCCCTTCGAATTTCGAATAAAGGACTTCAAAATGGCTCTATCTAGTGAAATACTTATCGAATCTTCTCGATCTTGGTCTCATTCGAAAGAACGCAAAAAATACCTTTAAAGAAAGTTTCTTTCCAAAGGTTTTCAAAACTACTAATCGATATCTCCACCCTGAAAAAAGATACAGGCTTTTAAAAGAAAGCAGAATTTAATTTTTAATTGAAAATCAATGTTCGTCTCTGCGTGAAAAAAATCTCTTTAATGATTTCTATCTGTTGCCATTTTGACCTGAGTGCTGCAAAAATAAAACTCTTAAATTGCTTTTGCCATTAGTGCCATTTTTGAAGTGAAAAACACTACTTTCTCCAAATCAAAGAAAAAGAAAACGCTGCCATTTTGAATACGGGTTGCAATTAAGTTCTAACGATTGTTTTTAGTAAGCCTTTTCTGTTTTATTTTTTTCTGTTGCAATTTGAAAATGAAGTTCTAATGATGGTTTTTTGTTGGAATTTCTTTTCTTAATTAATAAAACCATATTTTTTGTCATTTCTTTTATTCTAATCAATACTTTTTATTTATTTCTGTTTCCATTTGAATATCTGTTAATGAGTAAAATTCTAATACATAATTATTTTTAGCAAACAGTTTAGCAACATTCAAATTCTTAAACAACTTTTTCGCTTAGAATGTTATTGTTATTTTTACAAGAAAAAAGGAGCAGTACGGAAATAATTGCTTTTAGTAGGGATTTTTTTCCTAATTATATAAATGTGAAAACAAATAGAGTTGGAATTTTATTGTTAATTTCGGATTAAGAATGAGCAGTTTGGTGCCGTTATTCTAATGGGAAATTATACCATAAACTTTTCATTTGTCATTTAGGGAGAGTGTTAAGCATGCGCTACTTGACATCACTTTTATTTCCGAGGAAGCCCGCGCAACGCCAGGCCACACAGCTAGTAGTCAATATTAATTTGGTAGCGAGTAAAGTTGAATTTAGACCAAAATATTTCATTATTACAGTACTTTTTGTTTTCTGCACAAGGAATAAAAATATAATGGAAAAATGCTATTCAAAACCGAAAGGTTTTTGAGCAGAATTTATAGATGATTACTTACCATGTTTGCGGAAAATTATGATGAAAATTATTTTTCAAAATATTGTTTATTGATACCAATTTCATA
>JAXGGA010009120.1:0-53015 GCA_038373865.1 Uloborus plumipes | reverse complement strand
CTTGTGAGCTCTTATTGGCTCCGCTCGTAGTGATGTCAGAGACTAGTTAAGTTTATGATAATGTAATCCACTTCCAGTAGCGATTGCAATTCGAAGCGATTGCAGTGGTGTTTCACTTGAATTCCTGCTTAAGTGACAACTCGGAAACTGCTTGAAACGCCGAAAACATGAGCCAATTATCTGGATAGTTGATCCTGGAATCTAGAAACGCAAAACTGTGAGAAGGCTGCAAGAATAATCAAATTTCTACTGATATTAATGCTATGCCCCCCCCCCCAAAAAAGAGCAACAATTAACAATAATTACCTTAATCGAAAAAACGAAATCTTTATAAAAAAAGAAGAAGGAAAAAAAAAACGCGCTCATAGTAACGAATTATTTTAATGTACTCAGGGGTGCCCACATGGGGGGATTATGGCGCAAGTTGCGCCATCAAAATTTTTTGGGGGGATTTTTTTAAACTAATTTATTTATTTATTTAAATTACTTATTAATTTATTTTTTGAATTAAATTATTTACTGATTTTTTTAATGTAAATTATTCATTAATTTATTTTTTTTTAATTTAATTTATTTCTTTATTATCATTTCGCACGCCTAGAAGAATACTGTCACAACTCAAAAAGTCGAAACTCTGAATGTTCAGAGATGTACCCAGAACCATGATTTAAAACTCAAAAAGAAACGTTTATTTTAAAAGCATTATGAAAGCAAATGAGTCAAAATGATCTAACCTAATGTATGATAGACTGCACCATAACTAATTGCTTTAATATATCAATTTCTTTTCCATGTCTTAAATTTTTCTGTTTTTGAGTTGTGACAGTATTCTTCTAGGCGTGCGATTTATTTATTTATTTTGTGTGTGTGTGCTTGGAATGTCTGGAAGGGAAAAAAAAAAGCGATTCTATTCTGCGCATAATTAGTACTTTAAAAAAGGTAAAATCTTAATATATAAAAATTACGTGTCCCTGTGTTTGTGGCCAATGGATTCCTCAGCTACTGAACCGATTTTAACCAAATTTTACACGTAGTTTCAGTTTGGTCCAACTTAAATGATAGGATAGTTTTTATCTCAATTTAGGACCGCAATATAATTTTTACTGCAAATTAGGTATTTAGCTACCAGCTTTTCTGTGTTCTTGGCTAAGCCTTTTTACTAAGCCTTTTTTGACACCTCCATGGCTGAGCGACATAAAGCACACGTTCTGGCAGCTTCTGGAGAGCAGTAAACAAGTAATAATCTTTCTTATTCTGTCTTATAATATATAAAAATTACGCGTCTCTGTGTTTGTGTCCAATTGGTGTCCTCAGCTACTGGACCGATTTTAACCAAATTTTGCACGCAGTTTCAGTTTGGTCCAACTTAAATGATAGAATAGTTTTTATCTCAATTTAGGACCGCAATATATTTTTTATTGCAAATTATCTATTTAGCTACCAGCTTTTCTGTATTCTTGGCTAAAATTCTTTAGACATACCCGGAATGCCACCACATAATCTGCGGTTAAAAATTGGTTCACCCATAGTTCTTCTACGTAATTTAAATCCACCGAGATTATGCAATGGTATGCGTTTAGTATTCAAAAAAATCACCGGGAGCATTATTGAGGCAATCATTTTGACTGGCAAGTTTAAAGATGAAGTAGTTCTGTTGCCACGTATCCCAATGACACCGTCAGAATCTTCAATACCCTTCAAAAGGCTACAGTTTCCCATTCGTTTAGCTTTCGCCATGTCCATTAATAAGTCCCAAGGACAAACAATGTCAATTTGCGGTTTGGATTTAGAAAATCCATGTTTTTCCCATGGGCAACTATAGGTCGCTTGCTCCCGTGTGGGAAAACCGTCCAATCTATTTTTGTTTACAATAGACAGATTAACAAAGAATATTGTGCTCCGATTAGTGTTGAGTTAAACTGAAATTAAAAATGCTTATAATTCAAAAAATAACAAATAATATTGGTTAATTATCTACCCTACCTACATTATTAAAAAATAAAATGCAACATTAAAAAATAAAATGTTACAATAGCAATTAGCAAATTTTTAATTAACTTAATTGCTATAAGCTTGAATATAATATTTCTAAGTACTAAAATGCTACATTTTTTGTTGATTTTTTGTTTCTAGCAAACTTAGGAAATTTTTGTTCGATTTTTTTCATATTTTGACCTCAAATTCATATTTATATTAAGTTGATCTCTATAACGGTAATAAAGTTTTTCGTTTCTATTGAAACATTATAGTTTAACCCATACCTTAGCCACAGCAACGCGTGGCCGGGTCAGCTATGATATATAAAAAAAAAACAGTTTTACTTAAAAAAAATATATTAAAAAATATAAATAAATAATATTAAAAAAATAAATAATATTTAAAAACATAAATAAGTAATATTTAAAAAATAAATAAATGATATTTAAAAAAATAAATAAAATAAAAAGAGGGATAAAAATCACAATAGGGTTGTGAAAATTTTTGGGGGGAATTTGCGCCATTGAGCTTGGGGGGGGGGGCACCCCTGAATGTACTAGTAGAAAAATCAAAAATTTGTTCCTTGTCCTCTCCTTAATTTTCTTTCTTTTTATAACATTTAATCGAAAAGTCAGACCCCCCCCCCTCTTTTTTTTCGAATGCGAGGGTCTTATGTCTTGTGAATAACTACCCTACAAGCAAAAACTTCTTGCAGCAATCTTGACGGATCTTGATATTGTCTTGACGGCGTCAATATAGCGTATTTAATACTGCATAAAGATTGTTATGACGAGACGTATGCAATAATACACACATCTTGACATATCAATATTTATTTCGTCTTGCAGTATCGAGATTGCATAAATCTTATCAGCGTCAAGATTGAAAAGAATGTTCTTGATATCTCATTGTCGCGGTCAAGATCATTAGCGCGCACAATAGAAGAGAGGCGCACGCGCGGAGTTTTACACCCAGCATTACCTGCACGTCTTGCATATAGTCCGGCGGCATAGCGAAAGGATTATTCATTTTGAGGTAAAAGCAAAATTTTTTGTTAATTATGTTTTTGGGTCAATAAGGATCATTTTAAGCCACGGAGGCATTCGCTAAGTTACTTGGATCATATTTTATAGCGTCTCAAACTTATTTTACGCGCGCATAGGACTTACAGTCCAGTCATATTAGATATTAAATTCGCTCATCATGTTGTAGTTCTAATTTTTTAATATGTTGTTTGGGTCACCTAGGGTAGTGTAAATCTAAGTTTGCAGTTTTCTAAAACTTGTGCTCGCCGCGTAACTCGCGAAAAACTACGAAATTTTCCGACTTTTTTCAGTTTCCCCTTATAACTCCTAAACTATGCAACTTTTGAATAAGCATGTGGCTACCCATTTTAAAGAACACTAAATTTCGAAGAATTTAAGCTCACGTGGTGCTCTGTGAGCCGAATAGTTTAGGAGATATGGTATTTCAAAGGTCATTTTTTGCGAAAAACGCAAAAAAAAAACATGCTTTAATCTCATTTCGGACCAAATATCGACATAAATTCCTACGCTACAAGCAAAAATTGTACATTAAGTTACGGTACATTTAATTGGTTTATTTAAGGCAAAATTGAAGTCTGTAAGTTGAATAGTTCTTTTATAATCTCGAAACAACAAATATTTGTTTTTGCGAAAAACCTCGAAATTTTCCGACTTTTTTCAGAGTTTCCTTTGTAACTCTAGCTTTATGCAACTTATGAAAATACATGTGGCTACCTATTTTAAAGAACACTAAATTTCGCAGAATTTAAGCTCACGTGGTGCTCTGTAAGACGAATAGTTTAGGAAATATCGTTATTCGAAAATGTGTCATTTTTTGCAACAAATGAAAAAAAAAAAAAACACGCTTTAATCATATTTCGGACCGAATAGCAACAGAAATTTCTACTCTACAAGTAAAAAATGGACATTGAGTTGCAGTACATTTAATTGGCTTTCATTTAAGGCAAAATTGAAGTCTGTAAGTTGGATAGTTCTTTTATAATCGCGAAGCAACAAATATTTGTTTTTGCGAAAAACTGCTAAATTTTCCGACTTTTTTCAGTGTTTCCTTTGGTACTCTAACTTTATGCAACTTATGAAAATACATGTGCATACCCATTTTAAAGAACACTAAATTTGCAACAGTTTAAGTTCTAGTATCGCTCTGTAAGACGAATAGTGTCGGAAATATCATACTTTGAAAATAGGTCATTTTTTGCGAAATTAAAAAAAAATGCTTCAATCGTATTTAGGACCAGATATCAACATAAATTCCAACTCTACAAGTGAAAAATGGACTTTGAGTTACAATAAACTTAATTGACTTTCATTTAAGGCAAAAAATAAGTCTGTAAGTTCAATAGTCCTTATACAATCGCGAAAAAAACAATCATTTGCTCTTGCGAAAAACTGCAAAATTTTCCGAATTTTTTCGGTGTTTCCTTTATAACTCCTAAACTAGGCAACTTTTGATGATACATGAGCTTACCCAATTTAAAAAACATTAAATTTGCAAAAATTTAAGCTCTAGTGACGCTCTTTAAGACTAATAGTATAGGAGTTATGAATGAAACACTAAAAGAAGTCGGAACATTTAGCAGTTTTTCGCGAAAACAAAGTGACGATATTGAAAGTACTTTTGAAATTACAGACTTCTTAACTTTTCTGAAAACAGACTTAAAATTTAAAATGTTTTAATTTGTTAACAATCTGGTGTTTTTATTACAAAAGCAGGATTTGAACATTTTGAGGGTTCATCTCAGCGGGTCTCGTCATTTTCACAACCCCCATTTTTGCACAAAGAAGTGCAAGGGAGACCAGCTTTTCCACAACCGCATCGAGATGTACGACACTTCGTCCTGCAGGCACACGAGATTATTTCCTGACAGGCTACGGAAGCAGGGGGAATCGAAGTCCATTTAACCTGAAAATAATTAGATTTTAGTTGTATTACTACAATAAAACGTTTAAGTCAACGTAAAGTTATAATAAAAGAAAAGAAGGTAGGAATACCTTCCAAGTCACAGGAGATTCGCTAGATTTTATCCAGCCATACTCTTGAGGGTCAGGCAGCACAGGAGTTACCTGCAGACTCTTCTTCCATGCATGCCCAGCTCGAAATGACGTTTGAAGAGCATGCTGTATTAGTGCGTCCTGAGTTGGGGGAATATTTTCGATTTCCCTTCCTTTAGAGAAGAATCAAGTTTTCCGCACGGCGTTGACGGTATCATCTTCACTGCATCTATCATATAATACTACGACTTACTTTTTCAGCCAGGAACCATACACAGTATTTCTGCTGGAGTAAAGGGTTGCGAAAGAGATTTAAATACTTCGTTAAGCGCAGGTAAAGATTGTCATGTTGACCAAGCTGATCGTTTTCATTTGTTTCTAAAAGACGAAGTTGTGTCACAACCTGTAAAAGCGTGGAACACTTCAAGTCCTGAACACTTTTCTGGACCAAGTCGTTTAGCAATGTCGCAGATATCAAAGATTCGGTACGATTTTCCTGTACCTAACTGGCACCACCCACAGCTGATCACATCCCTGGAGGTCTTGAAGAAGCGCAGTGGCCAAGACGACAACATCGGTGTCCACTGTCCTGATGAAAATTCGACTGCAACCATCCCAAGTAGCATACTTCGTTTTTTAAAAGTTGTAAAATGGTTATTAACGTTGTAACAACCGATTAAAAACGTTTAAACGTTTTTTGTGCTACCTAGGATGTGATGCACATGTATTTTCATAAGTTGCATCAAGTTAGTTACAAAGGAAACTGAAAAAAGTCGGAAAATTTAGCAGTTTTTCGCAAAAACAAATATTTGTTGCTTTGCGATTATAAAAGAACTATCCAACTTACAGACTTCAATTTTGCCTTAAATGAAATCCAAATAAGTGTACTGAAACTCAATGTCCATTTTTTTACTTGTAGAGTAGGAATTTCTGTTGCTATTCGGTCCGAAATGTGATTAAAGCGTGTTTTTTTTTTTTTTTCATTTTTTGCGAAAAATGACACATTTTCAAAGTACGATATTTCCTCAACTATTCGTCTTACAGATCACCACGTGAGCTTAAATTCTGCGAAATTTAGTGTTCTTTAAAATGGGCAGCCACATGTATTTTCATAAGTTGCATAAAGTTAGAGTTACAAAGGAAAAACTGAAAAAAGTCGGAAAATTTCGAGGTTTTTCGCAAAAACAAATATTTGTTGTTTCGAGATTATAAAAGAACTATTCAACTTACAGACTTCAATTTTGCCTTAAATGAAAGCCAATTAAATGTACTGTAACTTAATGTACAATTTTTACTTGTAGAGTAGGAATTTATGTCGATATATGGTCCAAAATGTGATTAAAGCATAATTTTTTTTTGCGTTTTTCGCAAAAAATGACCCTCTTTGAAATACGATATCTCCTAAACTATAAGGCTTACAGAGCACCACGTGAGCTTAAATTCTTCGAAATTTAGTGTTCTTTAAAATGGGTTAAAATGGGTAGCCACATGCTTATTCAAAAGTTGCATAGTTTAGGAGTTATAAGGGGAAACTGAAAAAAGTCGGAAAATTTCGTAGTTTTTCGCTAGTTACGCGGCGAGCACAAGTTTTAGAAAACTGCAAACTTAGATTTACACTACCCTAGGTGACCCAAACAACATTTTAAAAAATTATAACTACAACATGATGTGCGAATTTAATGTCGAATATGACTGGACTGCAAGTCCTATGCGCGCGTAAAATAACTTTGAGACGCTATAAAAAATGATCAAAGTAACTTAGCGAATGCCTCCGTACCTAAAAACGTTCAAAAAAGGTCCCAAAACAAGAATCTAAAAAAAAATTGCTTTTACCTCGAAGTGCACAATTCGGCCAAAATTTGGCTTTATGCCGCTCTACTAATACAGATTGTCATGATAAGAAAATATGAAGATCTTGACATTTTCTTGCATGACAATCTTTATGCAAGATAACAAAAACAACTTATATCTTGTTATTTTCTTGAAATTAGGTTGCATCTCCTTCTCAGACAATTTTGTGGCAAAACTCTGACAATCGAAAATCAGTATCATAACAATCTTGAGGCAAGATTGCCTTTTTTGACACGTTAATCTTGATGCAATCTTAATAGCCCGGTCAAAATAGACATTCGAGTTCGGAAAAATTCGCATAGAGCTGAAAATTGGTACAGGCCTTAAGAACATCATCATAAGTGCAATCTCAAAAGTCCTCATGAATCCCGGTGGAGCTAAAAATTTTATTCAAGGTCAAAGGTCAAAATTGATTTTTTTTTTCAAAAAATTGAAAAAAAATCGTACGGTGCTAAAAATTGGTACAGACCTTAAATACATCATTATAAATGATATATAAAAAATTTAAATCGATCCCATTTGAACTAAGCATTTTATAGAAGGTCAAAGGTCAAAACAAACAAAAAAAATTAAAAACCAAAAAATTTCACAGAGAGCTAAAAATTGGCACAGACCTAAAATACATCGTTATAAACGAAATATCAAAAATCCCTATCGATCCCACTTAATCTAAACATTTTATGCAAGGTCAAAGGTCAAAAAATTCTTTCTTTTGTTTGCACAAACGTTAAGTGTTATCATAAAAAAGTGCATATAAAGTTTGTAAGTTATACAATACGTTCAAAAGAAGTATTTATACCAAGTTCAACTCTGTCGGGTCCAGATTATGTGAAATTAGGAACATCAATATTACATCCCCCCGCCCCCTTAATGGATAAGATGCCTCTGTAAAGCAGTGCAAAATTTTTTTTTTTTCTGAAAGTATACTATACATTATTTCCCCTCTTTTTAGAATATATTTTTCATTCAAAATAACTTTAAATGCATGCACATTATTTATTTAGGATAAATAATGAGAAAATATTCTTACTTATTTCAGTAAAAGAAAACACGTCTTTTAAGATGTTAACGTAACTTTTCCTCTCGGGCAAATATCACCAATTAGTTGACAGTAAGATTTTGGAATCCGTGCAGCCATTTAAAGATGATTCTTGCACTCATTTAAAAGTCTCTTATATGCTTCACATGACCAAAAAGACAAAAATGAAAAAAAAGAAGACTTTTGTGGTATTTTGAAACCAAAATATCGCTATTTAAAGTAGGAGTCCTGTATGAGATTCAGAATGACGACAGAATGAATGACACAAATATTATCAAACAGATTTCTATTTATCTTTTAAACATGTGTTTTGATGATACTTCAAACTCTTAATTATTATACAGTTTACTATTTTTTTTTAAATGCGTTTTAAATTTCCTTCCAGCTCTTGAATAGTAATATGATCTTCTATTTCTTCTTCCTCTATCTTCTTGATCTTTAACTTCGAAAGATGGCTCGAATGAAAAAAAGGGATCACTTACATCTTCTTCACCAACATCATCGTCATCAGCATCGATTGCATTTGATTCCACATTGGAGCACCACTGGCCTAGGCAATTGCTGCAAAGTTTTGAGCAAAACAATCCGACTTTTCTGCAGCCACAATTATGACTGCATCCCTTCTTGCAATTGCAAAAAATAGTATGGAGAAGTTTTTCTGGAGCGGTGTCAGTAGAGTCTGAATTGGCTCCAAAACATTATCTTGCAGGATCCATCCCCAGTTTTCAGGGTCTAGCTCGTTGCCTAGCTATATTTGTACTTGGTAGTACACACGATATAAATGTTGATATGCAGCAGCAGATGTTGGAGGAAAACAGGATAATTGAACAGGTTTAGTGTTACGTGTATTTTTCACAAAACAAGAATACCTGTACTTGTCAAGGGAATCGACATTTTTGGAACTCCATACATAGAAAGAATAAAGCGAATTCCATTAGTGAGAATGATATTGGGAGAACAGCTGATATTTTTGAAAACTTCAGTGCAATGAATTAAATCCTGATTTTTTTCAAATAATTTAAATATTTTCGTTTTGCCTCGCTTATAAAACGCTAACGTAGTATCACATCCAGTTACTGCATGTAAAAATAAGATATGATCTTGACACTTTGGATATGAAGTTAAACTTTGTGATGAGTACAGTTTTGCGTCTTTTCCAGTTGTACCAGCTTTAAAAAGTAAATAATTCTGTCAGTAGGAGTTCTTGCAGTCAGTATTATTAGCAAGTCGACATCTTCATCAACAATAATAGTTGTATTTGTGTTGAAATTTTCTGAAACTGTTTCAATTATTAGAACATCAGCGTCATTATTGGCTTGCTTCACAGAAATATGAGCAGCTTTTAATTTTTCTGAAAGCATTGAAATAAATCGAGACTTGTTATGTGTGTTGGCAAGAAATTGCTGCTGGTTTGTTGGAGAAGTCATAAATCTGTTAAAAAGAATATCAGAAGATGGAGATATTTTACTTATCCAACGACGTTGCTCTGAAACTTTGATATTCTTAGTATGATCAGAATATCCATCGAATACTACAAAAACGTTGTTACCAAAATGTCTATGAACATAATTAACGTACTTCTCAAAAATTGCATCGAATTTTTCATCTCGATCCCATACAACGCGATGTAAAAGATATCCACCATCGATGATGTAAATGGCTGATTTTTGGGTTTTACGCATTCCAATTGCATCGATGAGTGATAATGGATAAGGAGCCAATTCATACTTGAAAAATGTTTCAAGCTCATTGTCCAAATACTTAGAAATACACATTCGTTGAAGCAGTAATACAGGATCTATTGGTACCTTTTCATTGTGAATTTTTATAGATCTACTGACGGTTAAAAGAGGGATAACTTTATCAACACGTTTCAATTTAATATTGTTGAAGGAAAACGCCTCCACTCACCCCGAATGTAAATTGACCCTCTCATTATAGAGGGGGGAGGGTGAATCTTAGGAGGGGATTGGCGTAGCGGTCAAGTTGGGGAAAGTGTTTTATGAGGTCACTTGAAAACTGCGATGTTTCTTGAATGTTATTTTGTGTGGGGAGGTGGAAGAAGGCGGACGGGGGGGGGGGATTCAGATAATTTTTTTTTATGCCAAGGGTGGATCCGCCTCTGCATCCACGCTTGTTTGTACAAAATTGTATACTTTACAAACTTTGCATCCTCCCTTTTTAAGACACTTACCATTCAAGAGATATTTGAAAAATTTATTTTTGAGCTTTAACCTTGAATAAAACGTTTAGCTTCACTGGGATCAGTTGGAAACTTTTTATAAAATGATGTCCTTAATTATTTGCAGGTTAATTTCATCGTCAAAGTGCAATACGTGGACACTAATAAGGGGGATTGGGGGATTTTTCGAAATTTGAGTCACCGAACTGCAGTTTTAGGCTTTATTTTATCACTTGGGGGGGGGGGGGGTTGACCCCACGACCCACCCACTGAATACCCATTTGTTTGTGCATAATTATAAATTTTCAAACTTTGTCTCCCCTATTTTTACAATAACACTTACCGTTTAAGAGATATTAGGGAAAAATCGATTTTGACATTTGACCTTGAATAAAATATTTAGCTCCACCGGGATCCATGGGGACTTTTGACACTTCACTTATGATGATGTCTTCAGCAATAATTATGTTAATTGCATTGTTAAAGTACCAAATTCGAGTAAAAATAAGGGGTCTGAGGGGAATTTTTCAAAATGTACCTCCCCAAATGCCGTTTTTATCTATTTTTGGTAGCTTTAGGGGGAGGATATGACCCCCATGACCCATATTCGGAATCCCCACTTGTTTGTACACAAATGTATACTTTTCAAACTTTGTAACCTCTATTTTGTCGCTTCCAATTACCTTTTAAGAGATATATATGAAAAATCGATTTTTTGACCTTTGACCTTGAATAAAATTTTTAGCTCCACCGGGATTCATGAGGACTTTTGAGATTTCACTTATAATGATGTCCTTAAGGTCTGTACCAATTTTCAGCTCTACGCGAATTTTTCCGAACTTTCGCGTTTTTTTCGTCTATTTTGATCGGGCTACAAGGCAAGAAGTTTTGTTTGCTGGGTAAATATTTTTTGGGTTTTAAATTATTCTTTCATTAGTATTTTTTAATATTTCGATATTTATAAGCATTTATGAACCGTTTTCTTCTTATTTTAAGATGCCTTACTATTTATTATAGTAATTTGGGTTTTATAAACAATTGGCAAACATCGCTTCTTAGCGATTCAAAAAACCGGGAAATTCAAATATCCGGGATAGCGATGGTCCCGAACATCTCGGATAATTGGTTCTCTACTGTATTTGCATCTTTCTTACTTAATTGAATATCCGTTCCCTCCATCATTTTATTTATTACTTTACATTTATATTATTGTTTTCGTTTCTAAATTTATTAAAGTTATATGTTTGGAAAACAAAAAGAAAATGACTTACATGTAGAGATAGATGCAAAGCGTGGAAAAAACCCAGTTTATTCCCAAGAAAAAACCGGGTTTTTTGGGAAGGGAATTTTGAAAATTGCCAAGAGTTTTGGGAATTTTCGGGAAATTTTTTTGTTTTTGGAAATTCTGCTTTTTAAATTTTTTTAATTAATTAAATTTTGTTAATTAACTTCCGGAAAAGCTATAGCAGCCATAGAAAGTTTATTATTTTTATCTAACTAAGATAACTAATTTTTTTACTTAGCTAACAAAAAATTTTCTCACTTTTTATGTAGGAAGCGTATACAACCGACTGTAAAACGTCACATCATACACTTTTGTACAACTTACTGAATTGTCCGAATAGTTTTATCAAAATAAAAACTTATTTCAGCATCTTCCTTTTTTTTACTTCCTTTTACGTAGTAAAGGAAGTATTGTGATCGCGAAAAAAAAAAAATCCCTCAAATTTGAGTCTAAATTTGGATTTTGCTCACCCCGAATGAATGTTCAGTAGTTTTTTCGACCTGTCAGCAGGTGCATATGTACCTACCAACATATAAGCAGCCGAAAAATCCTTTTCAACCACCCCCGAGTTAATTACGACGAGTTTTCTCGTGACGTCTGTGTGTACGTATGTGCGTATGTATGTGCGTATGTATGTGCGTATGCATGTCGCATAACTCAAAAACTATATACCGTAGAAACTTCTAGCTTGGTATGTAGACTCTGAGGATGGTCTAGTTGTGCACCTCCCCTTGTGGTTGCATTCGAACGTTCCCAAGGGGGCGTTTTACCTCTTTTTTGGGGCAAATCAATGTTAATTTCAATGCAGACTCAAGTGATATGAATTGGCGCGACCACTTGGCGATATGTCGCCAAGCTTTTGGTCGCCAAGTATTTGACGCCAACTTGGCAACATATCGCCAAGTTGGCGAAAAATTTGGCGAAAAAATTATTTTTTGAATTTGGGTTCAACTTGGCTCTATTGGCGATATTTTGCGAAAAATTCACCGAATGATATTAAAATCAGCAATGTTTAGAAAATTAACCATTGTAAAATATTTTTTGCATTATTTCGTGGCAAACTAGAAGTGTAAATGTTTAAATTGTTATCGTACTCACTCCAAGCACTATTTTAACACTTAAAGGCTCATTCCACGTCAAATCACCTAATTTTAATAGTCGGCCGTGCCGTCATGTCTCGGATTTTGTTCAATGTTTTTTTACGAATAGATACCTATGAGACAAACTCAAATTAATTTTTTTAGATTTTTTGAATAAAAATTTAGGGTTGTAGAATTTTTTGAAATTTTGATTTTTTCAGAATTTTTGCTTTTTTATTTTTGGTATGCATTTTGAAAAAGCTCTATAACTTCCTCATTTTTCATTCAATCAAGCCAGTTTATGTATCATTTTGAAGCTAATTATTTTCTCCTTCAATATTAGTGACAAAAATGAGATTGTGAAAAATAGAATTTTGCCAATGGTCATCTGAAGTCAGATTTTGTGTTTTTTCAATTGGTATGTTCAACAGGTCATATCTCCGGAGTACCAACTAAGAACTGCACAATTTTTTTTTTCAGTGATGACAACATCATATACTTTTTATATAAAAAAATTAGGAGGGTGTTTTTTGTTGTTTTGGAATAAAAAAATCAAACGTGTTTTTTCAGTTGGTATGATCAATAGGTCATATCTCCGGACTACCAACTAAGAACTGCACGACAATTTTTTTCTGTTATGACAACATCATACCCTTTTTATGTATAAAAAATTAGGAGGGTGCTTTTTGCAGTTTTGGAATAAAAAAATCAAACGTGTTTTTTCAGTTGGTATGATCAATAGGTCATATCTCCAGACTACCAACTAAGAACGGCACGATATTTTTTTTCTGTTATGACAACATCATACCCTTTTTATGTATAAAAAATTAGGAGGGTGCTTTTTGCAGTGTTGGATTAAAACAAATCAAACGTGTTTTTTCAGTTGGTATGATCAATAGGTCATATCTCGTGATTACCAGCTAACAACTGCGCCATTTTTTTCCCATAATGAAAACATCATGATGTTTTTATGATCAAGAAATTAGAAGGATGTTTTTTTGTTATTTTGAAATAAAAATATGAGATTTTTTTTCAAAAAACTTTACTTTGAAATCAACTTTTGAAACTTAAATTTGAGATTCACTCAGCATCACACGTCACAAGCAGATGAAAATGTATCCTATTTATTAGATTCAAATACTTGATGGTATAGTTTTATATTGTTCTACTGCTTGCATGCTTTGGTAGTGAAAAGTGACTGCATAATCAGTTTACTCTTCAGTAATTATTTGCTAGCCACTCCATCAACCGATGGGAATTACGATAAAGTAAACTGAAATGTCTTTAAAAATACTTTCATTCATAGTTTGACAAAAAAAGACTAGCGAGCTCTCTTGGTGGTTGGAAAAATTTTATGTTTGGTTTCCATTATTCTGAAATCTACGTAACATTTTATAATTTGTTATGAAATGAAAGCATAAAAATTTAATGAATAACAATCTTTATTTCTACCATGTTCCGACAGTGGCAACAAAAGGTTTTTCAAACACAGAAACCTTCTTCTCTAATATACTCTTCGTGTCTAATGGCTTGAAGAAGTAATTCTCTCTGCTGCCTACTATTCTTAAGACTCTTTCATATCTTTTCTTTAAAAAATCTTCATTTGCAACCACTTCCACTGCTTTAACGAAAAAAATCTGTATCCCCTTTATGTTTTGAGAGGCAAATTGAAATAGATCATGTGCATTTAAAATCTGTCCTTCGACAGTTCTTTGAAGACTTGCTCTTCTCGCAAGCTGTTTTATTGTGCCCCCTACTCCATCGCATGCATTCTTGCCATGACTCGTGGCAAAGAAATGCCAATCAGCTGCCATGTCGTGGTCTTCCTTGTAATAGCATAAGTTTTTTTTTAATTTTACGGAGTTTTTAAACTTATCGAAAACTTGATTTTTAAAGAAATTTGTTTCAAAAATCCATTTGTTTTTTTTTAATTTCAGAACAACAAAAAACACCCTTGTAATATCTTGATCATAAAAACATTATGATATTTTCATCGTAGAAAAAAAAATGGCGCAGTTGTTAACTGGTAATCCGGATATATGACCTATTGATCATACCAACTGAAAAAAAAAAAACGTTTGATTTTTTTATTCCAAAACTACAAAAAACACCCTCCTAATTTTTTATACATAAAAAGGGTATGATGTTGTCATAACAGAAAAAAATTGTCGTGCAGTTCTTAGTTGGTAGTCCGGAGATATGACCTATTGATCATACCAACTGAAAAAACACGTTTGATTTTTTTATTCCAAAACAACAAAAAACACCCTCCTAATTTTTTTTATATAAAAAGTATATGATGTTGTCATCACTGAAAAAAAAATTGTGCAGTTCTTAGTTGGTACTCCGGAGATATGACCTATTGAACATACCAATTGATAAAACACAAAATCTGACTTCAGATGACCATTGGCAAAATTCTATTTTTCACAATCTCATTTTTGTCACTAATATTGAAGGAGAAAATAATTAGCTTCAAAATGATACATAAACTGGTTTGATTGAATGAAAAATGAGGAAGTTATAGAGCTTTTTCAAAATGCATACCAAAAATAAAACAGCAAAAATTCTGAAAAAAACAAAATTTCAAAAAATTCTACAACCCAAAATTTTTATTCAAAAAATCTAAAAAAATTAATTTGAGTTTATCTCATAGGTGTCTATCCGTAAAAAAATATTGAACAAAATCCGAGACATGACGGCACATAGCGTTAGGCGATTTGACGTGGAATGACCCTAAAGCATCTATTTTTAAATTTACACGTAAAAGGAAGTAGTGTGGGTTCCATACAAGATTTTTTCTCTTGAAAAGCTCCCAAGAAAGTGACACTTTGTTATAATAGTACTGTTTTGAAAGTTGTACATATATCAACTGAATTGTTTATTTCAGAAACCAGTCAAAAGACAGATTTTATAATTTTAAGAAAACATTTACAGCATCTCATTAAATTAATCAATCACGACTACAACAGTTTACTGAAAGCAATATCTAAACATGAACATTTGAGATTTGGATGTTAAACCTTTGTAGAAAATTTGCAAAATAAGAGTTAATAAGTTTTAAGAGCTTGTCTCTTGACTGGTTTTTGAAATAAACTGTTTTATTTACGATTGAGTCTTGTTTCTTACTCATATTAGGCATAACAACTATGAAAGATCGCAATGTTTTTACATTCAAACTTCTCTACTTACATGCATAAATAAGGCATTCAGAACTAAGACCCTTTACACGACTATCGCTTTCGGACACGTGACGTCGTTTCAACCGCGACTGGAAAACCTGCAGGCGTGTGTTGTCTGTCGTCGACAACTCGAAGTCCGAAAATTGAAGTCTGAAGTCCGAATGGTGATTGGCTGTTGATATCACATGCTTTCGTTCGTATGGTAATAAATATAAGTTTTGGTCAGTGGCGTAGCAAGAAAAAAAATTAACAGTGAGCGAATAAAATTTGCAAGTCCCCCAAGGCCCCCGCCAAAATTTTGAGACCATTTCCAGGTTAAATTTAACTATTCTGTGCGAAAACCCAACCTTGTATATACATTGAAAATTGAAGCCTTTTTTTTTCGTTTTAAAGGCTTCAATTTTGAAAAATTTTCTGGGAAGCCCGAAAATTCTTCCCGCACGCATAATTGAAAGTCGATTGAAATTACAGTTTTTGGAGCTTTAATTCCGAAAAATTGCCGGTCACCTAACTGTTTTTATAGATACAACTTCAAAAATTTTCCAAGAAAGAACCCTTGAAGCCCTCTCTCCTTAATATATTCGGAGATAATCCAAAATTACGTTTTTAAAGTTTCAGTTTCACAAAACTACAGGGAAGTACCCTACCGAGCTTTCTATCTCCTTTAAATTACTTAAGAGTTCTAAAGTGTATTGTCAAGACTACAAATTAACAAAACTTCCGGGAGCGGGCCTCCAAATCTCTCCTCCCTCCTTAACATCATCAAAGATCGTCTAAAACCGCATTTTAGAGCTACAATTTTTAAAAAGTTCTAGAGGAGAGCCTCCAGCTCCTCTGTCTAACATAATCGAATACAAAAATGCAGATTTAAAGATTCAATTTCAAAATATTGATGTGGGAGTACTCTCGAATCTCTACCCCTATTACCATAACCAAAAATCACCCTAAATGCCTTTTTTAGACTGCAATTTCAAAATGTGTCCGGGGACAGGTGCCTAAAGCTCTCCTCCCCTTAACACCACCAAAGATGGTTTAACCCATTAATGCTTAGCGTCCCTTTTTAGGGACGGTCTAAAAAAGGGTCTGAATTTCCCCAAAATGAACATTTCAACCAAATAATAGTGTTCAATCAGAAACCTCGGTATTGTTTCAATTCGTTATTAACAGATTGCAGCACATAACCATTGTAAAGTGTGTTCTGTAGCAGTTTTAGTATGATCTTTATCAAAAATTACATCGTTCACAATCTCAAGAAAAAAAAAGCTATGCTTTCAAAGTTATTCCCAGCTTCCCAGTTTATGTTAATTGCTGATTTTATTTCTTTTTATAAAATGTCTTTTTAAATATTATATCGTAGGCAGAAAAAAGAAATTAGTGAAAAAAGTATGTACCCTCTGGGGTCTATCGTAACTTTTAAGGGACGAATTTTCTTTCTTTAATAAAAAAATTATTTTTTACATAACATTTTTTAAATTATTTTTCCTGTCCATTAAACCCTGTTTGTAACCTGTATACAAAATATCTTTGGAAAAAAAAAGTCAGGCATTGATGGGTTAAAACAGCGATTCAGAACTACAATTTCAAAAAATTTTCGGAGGAGAGCCCCTTGCTCTTCATTCTAACAAATTCTCGATAACATTTGCAAACATTTAAAGATTCAATTTCAAAATATTGATGGGGAGTGCTCCCGAGCCTCTTCTCCCTTTAACATAACCAAAAATCATCTAAAATGCCTTTCTAAGACTACAAATTTAAAACAAATTCCAGGGGAGAAACCCCCTACCGCCTATCCCCTTCATCTGAATGATACGATTTCATTAATTACTCTCTCACACATCACTTAGAAAATAGAATCTGTTTTCTTTCCCTCTCTCTGCATTTAAGATCAGTTTGAAAATGTTAAGAAAAGGAACCTCCCATTTCACACAACGCCGTGTTTTTTTTTTTTTTTTTTTTTTGTTATCGAGACGGCTCCGCGACTAGCGGCTAGCTAGACTCTTAAAGAGTTCTGAGAAACTTCAGCAGTAATCGTACCGTCCCGCCCTAAAATTTCAGTTAACATTTTCAAAGACTTGAAGCCAGCAACCTTGATTATTTATTATTGCTTTATCTTTATTAATTTTAAATTACTAGTATTATTATTACACTGGCGGGAAAAAAAAATCCCAACACCAAGAAAGACTTGTGTTAGATAAACGAAATTTGGTAGGCGTGTTTATACAACTGAAAGATGACATCGATTGAAATTTCGTGTTCCGCGCATAAGTGTGGCGCAGCTGGCGTCACTCAGAACATGCAAATAAGGCTTGTTTTAAAAGCGTGTTGTGAAGCTCGTGTGCATTATTTTTCCGTGAAATTTGACGAATTGCGTTCATGTTAGCCAGGATTGCCTTTAAAAAGACGAAGAAACCATTATCAACAGCTCACCGAGTTTAAACGAGGTAGTACAATTTGGCTATGAGAAAGGTGGATTTTCATTTAAAGATATTGCAGATAAACTTGGGTGGAAATGTTTCCACCATGCATGATTATTGGAAGCTATGGTCAAAGGATGGTACTACCTCAAGAAGATCGAGTTCCGGGCTGCCACGTGGCACGACTGAGAAGGAAGATCGCCGAATCTTGCGTACGGCTGTGGCGCATCGTACTGCATTTGCGGCTGACATTCGAGCTGCAGTTGATACTGTCGTGACCCAAGGAACGGTAAGAAACTGTTTACTTCAAGGACAGCTCAGAGCCAGGCAGTCTGTAGCCGATATTACATTGACTGCAAACCATTGCCTTTTCCGACAGCAGTGGTGCCACGACAGAGCTCACTGGAGGTCGGAGTGGAGATCTGTTGTAATTTTTGATGAAAACAGATTCTGAATTAGTGCCAGTGGTGGCTGTATATTGGTCAGAAGGAGGCCAGGGGACCGCCTGCATCCAAGCGGTCTACGGCCTAGTCACACGAGACTCACACCTGGAGTTATGGTCTCTGGAGCAATTTCCTACGACAGCAGGGGCATTCTTGTGGTTATCCCAAACTCACTGACTGAAAATTTGTCATCAGTCTGTTAATTTAACCCGTAGTACAGCCCTTCATGAGTAGCATTCAAGGGGGCGTTTTCCAACCGGATAACGCTCGCCCTCACATCACTGCTGTAACGCAATGTGCTCTACAGAGTGCTGACATGTTACCATGACCTACAAATTCACCAGGTCTGTCTCCAATTGATAACGTATGGGATATCATGGGATGGCACCTCGAGCATCATCCACAGTCAGCAATGACGGTCCTAGTATTGACACAGCAAGTGCAACAAGCATGGAACTTCATACCACAAAGTGATATTCGGCACCTGTATGACATAATGCATGCACGCTTGCAGGCTTGCCATCAAAATTCTGGAGGTTACACCCTCTATTAAATTAACATAATTTCACATTTGCATAGCATTTTCTTGAGCTTAAATTAGCCAGTTATCTTGTGCATTTAATCAATTTAACATGTTAACTAGACAATTGCATTACCCAAATTTCATTACTCTACGGCAATTTTTTCTTGGTGTTGGGATTTTTTTTTCCGCCAGTGTATTTAGCCTGTCCAAAAACATTTTTGCATACCCTGGAAAGTCACACTGACTACTATACTTGGGGTACATCAGTAGCGTAAATAGACTTAGGTGCGGCCCCTGCAAGATTTGTGAGGGCGTCCACACCCCGTTCCCCCTATTAAACTATTTGAAAAGAAAAATTCCCGTGTAACTTATAGTGCTATTTTTTTGAAAAGACTATTTCGCTTTTTACTTGCTCTGTCATCAATTTCACACTTTGCTTCCGGTTACCGGGTTAAATTCAGCCCGGCGAAATGCACGACACTTCCGCTTTCATCGGCGCAGAGCTCTTGAAGTCTTATGAACGTAACCGAGATGTGCTTTCACCGCCACAGTGGTCAAAGTGCTTGCATTCCTCTGTACGCGGTAAGTTCAGGCTTCGGGGATAGATTCTATCGTGTGTCATTAAAGTAACTAGCGGATTTGTGTACTATTGACTGGTAGTGGGAAAGCATGAACCTGGCAAACATTAAATAAACGAATACAGTCGTCACTCGATATGACGCCGACCTCCGTCTTTAAGAGGTAGCTTTTTTAAAAAATACAGATGCAGCATGCATGCTGCATCTTTTAAAAAAGCAACTTTTATAAAAATGGGAAATTTTTTAAAGATTTTTAACTAAGTACTCATTTTTTTTCAGTGGAAAGAAATAGATTAGTGTAAAATAGCTATAACAAAATATTAAACAGATTTTAAGTTAGAAAATTTCAAACCATCTTTGAAATAAAATATAAAAAAAGCTTTTTAAGTTAACTTTTTCAGTTTAAGTTAAGTTAAAGACAAAAAACAGTACCGTATTATCCCGTTTTTACCGGCATGCCGGAAAAAAAGCGAGGTTGAACAGCATGCAAGGGAAATTCAAATTCCCCGGATACCGGATATGCAACAAAACAAAGTTAATTTTCCTCAAAGTAGTTCAATTAAACTACTCACCACACCTTTCCCCTATTAATAATTTATAAGCAAGAAATGAATAATTTATAAACAAGAAATAAATCAAACATGTCATGTGTGAATGTAATTTTATTAACATTAATATTGGTTCAAAGCTTTCAAAAATGGTTCAATGAAATTGGATAAAAAATTATTTTGGAAAAATGAAAAAAAAATAAATCTTTTGGCAAAAATATAGTAGTAACAATTTCTAAAATCGTAACTTCAAAGAAAAAAAAGTTAATGGCGAAATTTGTAATACTAGAAACAAGCATCTTGATCATTAATCGGCTTGGCCGATTAATCGGTAATCGATAATCGGCCAATATGCTTATTGGTGCATCCCTACTAGATACAATAACATTTTTAAAATATGAGTTGGGCAGTTGAAAATACAATAAATGTAGGTCTAAGCTACTCTGAATGATCGTATTTGAAATTTTACAAAGCAATTATGTTTGGTTTTAAAATGGAACTTTGAGAAGATTTCTATACATTTTTTTATTGTTATTTTTCTTAATTGTAAGAGAACAAAGCGGTTTCTAAATCAGATCACGGTCAACTGAAGATTCAAACCCATTATATTCATCGAAGGTAATTTTTAATAATAGTCAATGGGAACATGTTTGATTCAAAACAATTGATTCTCATTCATATTAAACAAAACAAGGATGCACCAATATTTGCATTTGGCATTGTTTGTATTCTCTGAAAATATCATTTTATTGATTTTTTCCAAATTTTGAGCAACAATGTATGAATCATAGTATTCACCTCGAATTCCGCGATGGAAGAATGACTCACGGAAAAAAGTCGGACAGTTAATTGTTGAAAATATTAGTTTTTTCGCTTTTCGCATAAAACTATTCGCATTGCATTTAACACACTGTGAAGAATACAATATAGAAAGTTATTCCAAAGTAGGATGACTGTTTTGTCATTTTTTATCAACCTGGAAATAAATGATCTCGTTCAACTAGCGTTTAGAACTCGTTGTATAGTACTCAAAAAATATACTGCAAACTATTGCCAGAATACTGACAGCCAGAATTCCAATTTAAAACTGTAAAATGCACAGTAATAAACTGTAAAACTATCAATTTTACAGTTTTTTACTGTAAAGTTAGAAATTTTACCGTTTATTACAGTAAAATTTAGTTGTATTACTTTGTAAAAACAACAGTACAATACTGGCAGCAGAGGTTCCAGCTGAAAACTTAAAATGCACGGTAATAAATTGGAAAATTAGCAATTTTACAGTTTGTTACTGTAAAATTCGCAATTTTACAGTTTAATACTGTAAAGTTCGCATTTTTACAAGTCATTACTGTAAAATTAGCAACTTTTACAGTTTATTACTGTAAAATTCGCAATTTTACAGTTTAGTACTGTAAAGTTCGCATTGTTACAGGTCATTACTGTAAAATTAGCAACTTTTACAGTTTATTACTGTAAAATTCGCAATTTTACAGTTTAGTACTGTAAAGTTCGCATTGTTACAGGTCATTACTGTAAAATTAGCAACTTTTACAGTTTATTACTGTAAAATTCGCAATTTTACAGTTTAGTACTGTAAAGTTCGCATTGTTACAGGTCATTACTGTAAAATTAGCAACTTTTACAGTTTATTACTGTAAAATTCGCAATTTTACAGTTTAGTACTGTAAAGTTCGCATTGTTACAGGTCATTACTGTAAAATTAGCAACTTTTACAGTTTATTACTGTAAAATTCGCAATTTTACAGTTTAGTACTGTAAAGTTCGCATTGTTACAGGTCATTACTGTAAAATTAGCAACTTTTACAGTTTATTACTGTAAAATTCGCAATTTTACAGTTTAGTACTGTAAAGTTCGCATTGTTACAGGTCATTACTGTAAAATTAGCAACTTTTACAGTTTATTACTGTAAAATTCGTAATTTTACAGTTTAGTACTGTAAAGTTCGCATTGTTACAGGTCATTACTGTAAAATTAGCAACTTTTACAGTTTATTACCAGAAAAATTAGCTGAATTATACTGTAAAGACACCATTCATTTTCTACAGTGTAGTTGAGTGCTCAATAAATATTTGTACTCATTTCTTATTCAGGTATGTAACTGTGCAAATAAATCATTAAATACATATTAGAAGCTAAAAAAGAAAAAAAAAGCAATAAATATTTTGCGAGGCTTAAATTTTGGAGACATTACGACGGGCTCCCGAAAATTAAAGCCTAGCAAAAAAAGTGCTTTACAGGATGTAAAAATTAAGTGGAAAAGAAACGAAATACAATCACAGGTATCCCGTGAGTTTCAATACAAATTTAGTTCTTCTTAAGAGGCAGAAGCAACTGAAAGCCAACTAATTTGTTTTTAAAAGCATTCAGCAAAGAGTTCAGAAGAATATTATTTAAGACCCATTCTTTGTCTCAATGTAGACTGAATGTGACGCCCAGGGACGTCATTTCAAGTTTTTCCAGGGGAGGGGGGGGGGCAAAGGGTAAAAACACAATACAATTTCACCAGAAAACAATAAAAACCACGCTCACTTATATGTAAATACATTGATTTCTCAAAATCGGGGTGGGGGGGGGAGGGGCAATTGACCCCCCTGCCCCCCTAAATGACGGGTCTGTTTAAGCCCAACTTAATCTTAAAAGCAATTATAACATGGTTAAAATCTGTAGCATTTGATACCATATGACAGAAAAAAAAATTGCAACTGTTATTATGCAATTGTGTTTCAGAACTTTTTCGGTTCTGCGTCATTCTTTTTAGTGAGTTGAAATGGAAAAAAAGTGCACCAACTCACTAAATCAACAGCACGAATCAGATTTAGCTTTTTTTTTTGGAGATGTATACGAAGAAATTATTTCTGCCGAGTCCATCTAAAATTTTTGTAATCTTACTTTTCAAATAAATAACTAAATGTAAAAAAAATAAAGAAAATAAATGTAAATTTATAAATAAATAAATGAACGAGCTATGCATTCATTTCGTGTGTGTGGGGAAGGGGGAGCTCATTTTACAGTATTGAACTTCCCCAATACTGTAAAATATACAAATTACAAGCATTTCTCAAAAAAATGCACTAATGAGAAACTGATGTAAATTTTGGAGCCCAAGAGAGAATGTTCTTGAAAAAAAAAAAAAAAAGAAAGAAAGAAAAGAAGAGAAAAAAAAGCTCTCCATAGCAAAAGCTCCCCAAAGAAGTGGCAACAAAACAGAATTTACTACAGGAAGATGCATCAAAAGCAACCCAAGATGTTCCAAGAGTTTTAGAGTTAGTTACCTTTGTTGTTCTTTCTGTTTTTCTGAATGCATCGAATAAATTTCTGTTCGATGCATTCCACGTTTAAGAAGTTTAAGTTATAGTAATTGTTCGTCAAATTTTTCTGACCATTCGGCAAATTTGGAGACATTGCAACAAAAAGATTCTTTTTTTTTATTATTCTTAAAATTGCTTTAAATGATGTCTAATGTTCTTTCTAATTAGATGCTATGCATGTATGTACGATATGTGTGTATTTTTATATTTTATCTTTTGGTGAAATTGGAGTTTTATTCGGCAAACTGGGAATTTCCTCCCAAAAAAAAAAAAAAAAGCGAGTGCCCCTGATTTCTACTGTTCTCTGCTCTTTAGGTAACAAGAAGAAAAAGATGAAAAAAGGAGAAGTGGGATGTTGAGAACCCTATCATTAATCAATTTTCAGAGAGGGGGAAAAAATCAAAATCAATCACTACCTTAAAAAAAAAAAAAATCAATAAATAAATTTCGTTGAACGCTTAAGTATCAACGACTCTTGGTAGATGTTTCTATCTGTTACCTTGCATTGTGCGAGGTATTACAGTAAAACGACCGAATTATGTCTGCATGTCTTTTTACGACGCCGTAAATCGAAGATGAGACCAAAAAAATGGGCAAAAACAAATAGACAACCGTGAATCAACAGAAGGTCATACTGCTGCAAAACATACGTTGGAGGCTACCCCGTTAGATCATTGAAGCTAGTCAAACGCTAGTCATTTCGGTGCATCTCGTGACAAACAACGTTTTGTCCTAAAACGACATTCGACCTTCCAGTATCTCATACAGACCAGCATATACAAGGATGGAATTTTGTCTTTTTTTATTTATTATAATCTCACAATAAGATGTTTGAATGGCAACAGCTTCTGCACGAACATTTTTCTTTTCTGACTTTTTTTTTTAATACTTTCATCTAATACGTGAAATGGCCCCGATTACTCCCACGATTAGGCTTCTTTGTTTTCTGCGAGTGGCAACGATTTTTTTTTTTTTTTTGATTAAAATATTTTGCGCAAACTAAATGCCATTTTGAGTGTTTATACACTGTCGTTTATTGTTTGTTGTAAATTATTGCCTCTCGATTTAGAAGTGGAAAATTTGCTTTGTTTCAGCTGTAAAGGGTATTGAATTTAACTTTGATGCTAAGTTTTTATGAATATGTTTCCGGATTTGGTATCTAAAGGATTTTCACTTAATGTGTGCTTGTACACTATAAAAAATGAATGTTGATTTTACAGTAAAATACAGCTAATTTTATTCTAATAAACTGTAAAAATTACTAATTTTACAGTAACAAACTGTAAAATTACTAATTTTACGCTTTATTGTCGTGCATTTTACAGTTTTAAACTGGAACCTCTGCTGCCAATATTATACTGTAGTTTTGAAAGGAAAATTCAGCTAAATTTTGCGGCAATAAACTGCAAAATTTCTAACTTTTCAGTAAGAAACTGAAAAATTGCTAGTTTTACAGTTTATTACTGTGCATTTTAGTTTTAAAATGGAACCTCTGCTGCCAGTATTATACTGTAAAAACAACATTTCATTTTTTGCAGTGTATGAAATAAGAAAACGAGTTTTCTTTGATGAGAGGTTTACTAACTTCAGTCCTATTATGGATGTTCTAGGCTAATGATCGCTTTTAAGAGTAAAACTGCAGCTCCTGGATACCATAACGAGCTCCTTGAAATTTGCTAGAAGTTCTACATTGCTCCAGCTAGAGCCGCTATACAGACAGACCGATCCATCTGCTTAAGTTTGACCGCTTTGGATCATCCACTTTGAGCACCACTTAGTGGCAATCCGATGATGCCGTTGTTATTGTGATAAATCCAAACAATATTCGAATTAAACTTTTCGATTGGTTAATTTTTAAATTTGAATTTAGAAATCAACCAATCGTAAATTTCTCTGTCTCGAAGAACTCCAATAGATGACAGTGTTTCGTGAACCAAGGGAGAAATTTTACTCTGAACTAAAAACCAGAAAGCAGTAGGCATTTAGTATTTAGGAGGCGTTGTTTGGATCCAGTTTATTCACTTTCAGTTTCAATTTTTCATTGTTGCGGAGCTCTAGATCAATTTAAGTACTGATTTTTGAAGCAATAAAAGTTGAAAAACTAGTTTTTTTGCATCAAAGCTTATGGAATAAAATTTATTTGCTTGTATGATTCTTGCTTCATTTAAGACTAAATATCGAAATTATTACCACTTTATCGATTTATTTTTCAGATAACACCAACCATTCATAAAACGCACTATGCAAAACGGTATTATAATGAAAATTATCATATTCTACTAATGGCGGATGGGCTGGAGGCTAAACGTTAGTTAGGAAAAAAAAATAATAATTTTCTTTTTGTCATTTTCCGAGGATTTCCGTCAACAAACGTCCCTGAAGTAGGAAATCTATTGATCTGATGACCCAGTGCAAAAATTCCACAGCTGTTCTACGGCACAAAGCGTTGCCATTGTGTGAAAATTAAAACTTTCACGTTTTTTATTATTAATCTTTTGTTTATCAGATGTGTTAATGGCAGACGATTTCGCAAGACCTTGCTTTTCCGCATGAAGGGAAACGTTTCTTTGCATGTGCACATCTACAGATGCAAAACTCTGAAAATTCCCTAGTTTTTTCCCTCTGGTTATTTAAATAAAAATTGAGATTTTTCGAAACTTTGAATTTTTCGAAAATTTTCAAAAAGTTTTTTCTTTTTAACATTTTTCTTTTTTCCACTGATTTAAAAAATGTGTTAAAATGTGTTGAAGACTTTCGAGGTGTTGCATTCCCTGTGCAATGGTACGAAATTGTTTTCATTGATAAAAAAATCTTTAAATACTCTCTTTAGCTTAATGTTCGCAAAAGCTGTGTATTTTTAATCTTTGACAGTAAAGAAAAATGGAAATCGTTGGAACTCGTTGAATAAAGTGAATTACAAATGTGAAACTTTAGTTGACTACACTTGTTGCATACATTTTATATGTGTAGCAAAATTAACTTATCCACAGATATTTCACATAAATTATTCCTAAATGATTACTGGCAAAAATTTAAGAACTTTCAAGCTTTGGTAATTCAGATTAGATATTGAATCTCCGTTTCAATAAAGGGACATCTACCTCTTGCTCAGTTATTGATTATTCCTAACTGATGAGTCCATAACAAGGACGAAACTGCAGTTTGGATTTCATGACCGAACAATCGATATATTGTATGTTATCTTTACTATGTTGCATAATATTTACTTACATTTTCTGCTCTAACATGATGTTGACTCTTTTTCCTCTTTTGAGAAGTCTATATGCTTTTGCTAAGACTTTCTATTATTTTGACGAATGTCAGGAAACTGCACGAAAGGTCTGATACAGAAAATAGTCAGCCCTGATACTTGAAAATGTAAATTTAACCAGTCATAATTTGATTTTATTTGTGTGTGTAGGCAGCCATACACTCACAACGTAGTTCAGATTATGAAATCATGACTTAGAAGAAAAATATCTTCTAAGCAGATAATAACAACTTTCATTTTCACTTCTGACGTTGAAGTTAGAGGTCCGGACCCGGGACAAACACCTTTATCAACAATTAACTTTGTAACTGCTGCTACAGTGGACGCCGGTTAATTGAATCAGTGGTTAATTAAATCAGCTGTTTTGATGAATCAAATAGTCAAAAAAAAAAAAGAAAGAAAAAAAAAACAGTATCTAGCTGTATTAAATCATCCACTTTTTTGAGTAAAAACCGTTTTGAGCAAGTGTGATTCATATAAGCGGTGACACTGTATTAATGTTTGTTTTTTGGCAACGATTGAAAAGTGTGGCTCAACAATGAAGGACAGAGCAAGCATTATAAGAGATAATAAATGTTATAAAAGCCTTTTTTTATACTGAATTTTGATGTCTTTTGAAATCTTGATATCCCATATATAGCGAAAAAAGCAGGTTCTCTCAAAAGCAGTTATTGCAAAAGTAAAGCTGAAAAAAAAAAGCCCAGAACAGCGCCCCCCCCCTCCCCAAAAAATCCTCAGCAATAATACAGAAGAAATAAAAAAAAATAATAAAAAAAAAACCTAGCGATTGAGATAGGACAAGGATTGTAACTATACATCACAGAGCAAGTTTGATATTGTGAAAGAATCTGACGACAAGTTTTTTGAATTGTTATTTTCACAGAGGATGACGAAAAACATACATGCGATGTCTTATTATGACGTCACTATTAACTGTAATAACTAAGCCGACATCAATATTATTGTCATTTTCAGTAACTTCCAACATGGAAAAATACTTCTTTCATTTATCCACACCTTGTCACCACTATCGGAATATGTTAACCTTGAAACATGGAACAGATAAGACTACCACTCTGGTCACACCCTTTATTGTACTAGCTGATCTTCCTCTAGAAAACGACGAAATCGCTTGCTGCAACACGTTTGTTCATCTCTAACAGCATAAATATGAAGTGAAATGTTCGAAAAACAGCTTTTTTCTGAGAAAAAAAACCATAGTCAATGATTTGAATGACAGCGGTCTAAGCTTAAAAATTTACAATTGGAGTTAAGCATGGATATAGGTTTCTTATTAATACCAGTAGCGTGAAGAATATCTACAATATTATATTGGACATTAGAAGAAGATATCAATTGTTCACTAACCAGAAGTGCTGTTAAGGCGACAGTAAGAGCGGCATAAGTCAGTTTAGTGGCTTAGATTGCAACACCAGTCTGAATGTTCTTTTAATAGGAAGTGGATTAACTCATAACAGCCCTAGTATATTCTGTTCGTCCATGAAGGCTGCGCCTTGCACTCGTTAACTGTTCCACTTCGGAAAAGGGTAGATGGGTTGTGGCCCTATTATTTAAATTATTCATATTTTTTATGTACATATTTTTTACTTAAATACATATAGTTATTTATTATTAGTCAATTTTTTTTCTGTATATACCAAAATTGAATTCTTACCTATTTAGGTTAATTTAAATTTTCACATACGTCATCCCATTCGTTGAATTTAACATTGTTGAATATGTAGGGGAAGGGTGGGCATAGCGGCCATCCTAAGGAACATCTATTTTCTTCCACCCCTAAACTTTATCGAAACATTTTATAAAACCCTTCAACATTTAGTATGGTTACTTAGGCCTGATTAAAAAATATAAACAACTAGATTTTTAAATTTTATTTGTACAAAATTTTTACTTTACCAAAAGCTGTCAAAGTGGCCACTTTGCCCCAATAGGTAGGGCAAAGTGGTCACTGCCTAAATAGATTTAGATAGTATGGAAAAAATGAAACACATTTAGTTTCAGAACTCAGAACAACTGTATTAGGGTTTTAAACAAAAATAGGCATTACTAAAAGTATGTGAAGTTATGAAATCACTGATATTTACATAAATCACAAATAAACTCATCGTCCTCCTCTTCGTCTCCTGTGCAGGCTTCGTGAGCCCATTTAAAGCACCCAGAACATCTAATCCAGCCTTCGTTGTCCATAAATTTCGAGTAACAATCACCACAGAAAAAACAAACGACGTCGCTGACGGCTGTGGCCACTTTGCCCTCTAGCGCGCCATTTTCGAAAGAACAATATTTCACGTACAAACCGTTGTTGTATCTACTGTTGAGACATATGAATTCAAAGCTAGAAACATGGTGTTTTGCACCATTGGTGTAAAATTTACTTCATCTAGTCCTACAATAAACTAAAGCGAAACGTGTGATGCACTTACCTAACATCAGAAGGTCAAAAAAGTGAAAAAAAATGCGATATCTCCGTGAGTTTGCGTCTGAACGGCACTAAACTATAACACAACAACAACGGCTGCCAGGCGAGTAGTTGAGTCTATTGCCGCTAATCTGCAGCACTATATAGGGAGGAAAACTTCAAGTGGCCACTTTGCCCGCAGTGGCCACTATGCCCACCCTTCCCCTACAAAGGGATGGCGTATTTAGAAAAAGAAAAAAAAGATGGGTTTGTGGATGATAACTTTCCCAAGTTTTAAACTTGCTTTTGCTATATCCTCTGACATATTCAACTGAACTATGTATTTGAAATTAGCATCGTTCCACGTTGTTTGATTCACTTCAAAATGATTTTTATTATTCTTCCCCTTATTGTTATCTTACCTAACGCCCCTATTTTGGTAAGATCAGAGAGGACCTGACGCATGCGCGGAAGGTTTTACCTAAGAAGATTAGACAGTATTTCACTTTTTTCATTACACCCATCGTAAATGTAGAGTTGCAGCTGTTTTAGTCATTTGAACTTACTTTGAAAGAAGAAATAAGTACTTAATAAAAGATGATGTATAACTAAAAAATAAACCTTTGTTTCGTTCGGTGATGTCCAACCTACGTCCAGCTAGCCATACTCAGTCCGCGAAGTTGATCCGTGTGGTCCGTTGTTTTGTTCAAGGTTACAAATCGAAAAGCATTGGTTTCTGAAAATCATGTATCTGCTACAATAAGCACTAAGAAACGATAGCAGCAATTATTGGCTTGCAAATCCCCCCCCCCCGGTTCCTTATTTTCCCACGTTATTTTTAAAAAAAATAAAAAGTAAAAATCTCGAAATTTTATTCGTGGTCTATCCCGCGAGAATGATTTTAATTTGAGGTGTGACTTTCGGGCAGAAAAAGGTTGGGCATCACTGGTTCAGTAAATGCAAATACTTCTCTAGAAATGAAAATCTATGCAGTACTGATTTTTTTGCAGATGTTTAAAAAAAACCTTAAAAACTAAATTTTACACCCGTATTCACCAGTCTACTTGATGTTTATCAGGCACTCCTTCAAATTTCAAGTGAGTTTTTACATATTAGACGGAATGTCGTTTTTTAATGCGGCATTCCATCTGCAGAAGTCATCAAGTCTATACTGCTGACTGACTATAGGGTTCCTGTAGTTCCCTTACTAGACATTAAGCCCTGCCTGAACCGAAGATTAACGACTTCTTATTGGTTGAAAACGGTTTCGACCAACGATTTGGCTGTCTGACCGAGGGTCTAATCGTCTTTTGAGTACGGGCGTGACACCACTCTCAAAATGGACAACGGCTTAGAATGTCAGTAGTGTGCGTCATTAAAAAAACTTCAAAAAAGTTACAAGTCATTTTTTATAAAAATTAGTGTGCACGAAAAAAGTACCTATAGAGCAGTCCATAAATGATGCCAGGCTTTGATTCAGAGGGGGGGGGGGGTGGAGGTGCCTGTGACAGTTTGTGACAAGAAGGAGGGAGGGGTGTAATATAAAGAATTACATCACAAATTATTTTAAGGAAATTTGTTTATGAAAAATAGCGTGACTTACGACAAGGGGATATGGCGAAGTGTTACACTTCGTGACAAAAGGGGAGGAGGTCAAATATGCCGGAGAAAAAAATCTTTCTCTCAAAATTCAAATTTATGAAATATTTATTTATTTATTTATTTATTTTGCAGTTGTTAAAAAACCCCTCTCAAACAACTTTGGATGACTTCCCCCACTCTCATCCCAACCAAACCACACACATACCCACCCGCTCCAGTAGACCAATTTCCTCATCCGGAACCGTGACACAACTCCGGCACCGTTGCGTCACGTGCTAACAACACTCTCCGTTTTCGTTTCATGGCTATGTGGTTTCCATTTATTTCGATACCCACCCCCTCCGTTTTTCTAGTCGGTTTCACTTTCCATCTGACGTGATACCGCGCACTTTTGGTAGACTTGCCACAGCACGCGAGCACTTGATTTACGGTCGGAATCTTCGCTGCTCCGCATTTGCATATTTGTCGTCGCTCCTTGGATTAAGGGGATATTAGTCGGATGTGGGCATGGCGGGGATGCCATTGTTTCATCCGCGCGTCCCGTTGCTTGGATTAATAGATTCTGCACAGGTAAGACTGATTCAGTTTTATTTTCAACAAAGTTAACGAAGTTGTGTGGGTACTAAAGCAAAAAAAAAAAAAAAGAGTGCATCACAAAAAACGTTGCACACTAAAGATCAAGATCGCCTTCCTGCTGATGGCGATCTTATTATGTACACTGTATCGCTGATGGCGGATTTATTATGTATACTGTAAAAAATGAATGTTGTTTTTACAGTATAATACAGATAATTTTATAGTAACAAACTGTAAAATTGCTAATTTTACAGTTTATTACCGTACATTTTGCAGCTTTAAACTGGAACCTCTGCTGCCAGTATTATACTTCTGTTTTTACAGTATAATACAGTTAAATTTTACGTCAATAAACTAAAATTGCTAACTACGGGCCCCTCAACCATAGGTGCCCCGAAAGAGATTCAGAAATGTTAATGATTAATGTCTTGTAGAGTTCTGCGACAGACAAAGGGACACAAAAATGCGTCGCGACGTGGCTGCAAACCTGTAAATTTGCTACTGGCCAACAGGGTCTTCATTGAGATTTTTTGCAAAACCCAAAATTGAACTTATAAATTTGCCAAGATAGAGGAAGATAGTCGACGATCGTGTGATCGTGTCATAATAAATCTTCTTCTTTTTTTTTTTTTTTTTTTTGTAATCCCTAATATTGCAGTGAGTCAATGATAAATATAAAAAATGAGAAAGTAAGAAAATACTGTAATAAATACTGAAATTAATCTCTTAATAATTATTTCTCCGAAACAATTTCTTAAAAAAAAACGGTGCGGAGAAGCTTTTTTTTTTCTTCCTTTGCCTCTTCTCTTCCTCTTTTTCTTTTATTGTTTTCATTTTACGTAGTAAAGGAAGTATTGTGATCACGATAAAAATTCACTCAAATTTCAGCCTAAATTTTTTTATTTGTACCTACGCAAACATTTAAAAATTTTAAGTATGTGCATTCTAGATTTCTTAGCCAAACAAAAAAACATATTTTAGTGAAAATATGTGGCATCGGTAAAATTGTATCTTCATGAAAAACTCAAAACCCAAGAATTTCGAATACAATCCCTAAGAGCCATAGGGTCTCTATAAAAAGATCCAAGATCCTGGAGGAAAACTCAAGCCCTGGTACCCGTGCTTGCTACATTGCGACCTAATAAAATAAGTGGTGACTAAATATATTAGTATCATTCGCCACCCCGTATAGCCATTCTCCTGAATCCCTTACGTATTACACATTTGCTCCATCTATTTCCAGAAATTTCAACCTAACAACATGTGGCACTATGAGTGAAACTTAATTACTTTTGAGAGTATTGATCGTTCTTAGTTAATATGTTAGGGATGAGTAAAATTATGAATGAAAGTACGAGAAACTATGTTAAGTGAGAACAACTACGAGTACAGACCAATCTTTTAGTCATGTAGAACTTAAATTCTTGTTTTATGCTTTTTTGTCATATTTTTCGTAAAAGTGCACAACAAAAAATGAGCTGTTGTTTTCACAGTGTAATACTGGCAACCGAGGTTCTAATTTAAAACTGTAAAATGCACAGTAATAAACTGTAAAATAAGCAATTTTACAGTTTCTTACTGTAAAGTAAGGAATTTCACAGTTTATTGCCGTAAAATTTATCTGTATTATACTGTAAAATCAACAGTGTAATACTGGCAGCTGAGGTTCCAGTTTAAAACTGTAAAACGCACTGCAATAAACTGCAAAATTAGCAATTTTTAGCTTATTGCTGTAAAATTAGCAATTTTACAGTTTCTTACTGTAAAGTAAGGAATTTTACTGTTTATTACTATGAAATTAGTATTATACTGTAAAAACAACATTCATTTTTTACAGTGTGATTAAAAAGAGGGGCGGGGGATATAAAATATTGCTAAAAAAAAAAAACTAATGTCCCGAAGTTTTAAATATTGAAAGTAGCGTTTTGAGTCTTTCGATCTATTTGTATGCCCCTTCTCCCCTCCAAATGTTTGAGAGAATAATCCTATTCTTACAAATAATGTCATTTTGTTGTAAAAATCTCTGCCAGGACATTTCCTTCCGTCCCGCGTGAGCCCGCCACTTTGACCTGTTCTAACAACCCTAAAGTTTCACGCAAAGAGGTACGGAGTTATGGAGAAAAGAAATCTCATTCTCATCTTTCTTTTTTTTATTTGAACAGTTTTTTTTTCTGAACAATTTTATTTTCGTCGACTTTGAACGTTTTAAAAAGTTTAATAGTTGTGTCTGGGGAGAAATAAGAGACTTGCATACATTTTGACATAACTGCCGTATTTGATTCGAAAAAACTTTATAAAAAAACTACATTTTCTGTATTTTTAATAAATTCAAAAAAAAAAAAAAAAGCATTAATGTCTACAGGTGAAATTTAAACTTATTTTTCTAAAACTTCACCAAAAATTATTTTTTAGTTCCGAAAAAGTGAGAGATAGTTAAGATTTTGAATACGCTGTAACATTTCTGTTTTGAGAAACATAAAAAAATAATAAATATCGGAATGAAGTTTCTTTTAAAATTAACAATGACGAAAGTTTGATGTCGATATATTGAATGAAAGTAAAGCGAATCAAAAGCATGAGAAAACCGCACACAATTTCATTCTTGATAGAAATAATTTCTGATACGTAAAACCTTTAGTGTCACAATAAATTTTCAAATTGCTATATTATTCGTTTTTGTTTTTGGCAGCACTTAAGAAGTAAAAGAAATTTTTTTAAAAGAATACTTAAGGTTACTAGTTATACTTAACGTTCATATCATTTCATTTACTTATTTATTTCTTGGGAACGATTGCAGAGAGAAAATAAGAAAAAAATAAATCTTCAACACCAGATTAAATACATAGAAACAATAATTTTATTTTTCCTGTTACCTAATTAAAGTTACTTTCCTTTGAAAAACAATTATTTTTAATACTGGTTTTTAACCTTTTATATCTTGTGGCCCCCTTATGGACACTAAATGTTTTCGTGACCCCCCTCGTATACAAATCCCCGTCATGATTTTTTAAAAAAGAAATTGCAGTTTTATTGGAAGGAGAAAATGGATTCATATTTTTTGACTACTTAACTGCAAATAATGAGTTATATTTTCCACTAACTAATTGAAACGGTTAACTATTGCTCCTCTTAAAGGAATATTTTCGAGTCTTCTTTTGATGGGTGTCTCTCATTTTGGGTACTATTTTGAAATTGATAGGAGAATGTGGAGCAAAGTGAAGTAGTTAAGTTTACTTACCTACTTCAAAGGGAACAAATGGGAAAATTGCTCAAAAAAGTATTGTTCATGAAGAAGGAATACTGTATTTTACAAAGCAACTTTCGTTAAAATATTATTTTTCATCCTTGGCAATTATTTTTACTTAAAAAAATTTTTTTTCGCTTCAAAAAATCATGGGGCAAAGTGAAAAACAAAATATTTTTGTTATGAAAAAATTTCTATTCAACGATTTACATTAGTTTTCATCAAATGAATGCGTAAATAAACGAAAAAAAAAATTATTAATGAAAAAGAAACAAAAAAGTAAATAAATGAATAAATGAATAAATGAATTAATTACTATGTGAGAAAAAATAAATGAGCGAATAAAATAGAGAATAAATAAGAAAATGAGTCAATGAATGAGTAAATAAGTGAATCTATATACATAAAAGACTACTTTTGTATGCCTATGACCGGAGTAAACTTCAAAACTACTGGACCGATTTTAACCATTTTTTCACCGTAGATAGCTGCAGTAACAGGGAGCAGGATAAGCTATAATTTATTTCTAAAAAGTTTAGTTTAAAAAAGTTTTTTGGAAAATAGTAAATTTCATGTAATTTCCCCATTAAATGATTAAATTTTCAGTCCATTGTTGCAAAAATTTGGTTGCCTCACAACAACAATATTAATAGTAATCGTGATGAAAATGTGAACCAAGGCTTCTCTGAAGTAAGTATAAAATTTATTGCTTTCTTAGGATTTTTAGATTCATCTGTGCCAATAATCGCTAACGAGACTAAACAAAAAGATAATTGATTTTGGCAACAGTTAGAGAACAGAAAATGTTTATAGTCAAAATTTTTTTAAGTTAGGTACAAAAGATGTTTTCACCAATGTAGTCACAAGGATATAAACTAATGATGGGACTTATTTTACGTGTAATGTTCGGAAATACTTGACTCCAGTGCGATTGATTTTACAGGGTGCGACAAAGAAACTTGCTGGTTTTAATTGGATGCTAATTAACAGGGGTGGTCAGAAAGGAGTGGGATAAGTCTCATTTTAAGGAGAGGGTCCTGAAGTTTTGTTATCTCATAGTTTAGTTGTCGCCATGCGTTGGACAAAGGAGCAACGAGCGTTCGCCGCCGAATCTTACTTTTCAAATAATCTTTCGGTGGTCGCCACTAAACGTGCCTTCCGAACTCGGTTCAAAATTCAGCCCGTTGTTCCCATTCCTGACTGGGAATCGACTGTTTTGCAGGTGAAAACATTCAGGTAAAGTGAGAGTGTGGCAAACAGAGGCCCAGGAGGTCAACGGATTTCAAGAACCCAGGAAAACGTCGAAAAAGTGAAGGAGTCGTTTTTGCGCTCTCCCAGGCGTTCGACGCGTAAACACACTGCTGCTTTGGGAATTTCTGATTGGACACTGAGACGAATTCTTCACAACGAACCCCAGTTTCATCCCTACAAACTTGCTGTGGTTCATCAGTTGAGTGATAACGTCTCCTTGAAAGGTGACGTACCGTGGCCGGCCCGCTCTTCCGATTTGACACTCTGTGACTATTTTTTATGGGGGTATCTCAAATCGATCGTTTACAACAAGCCCTGGACCCTGCAACGCCTGGAGAACAGCATCCGGCTTACTATCACCAACATCCCATCAGTCGATATGCTCGAAAGAGTGCAACAAATCTAGGGTACATGTGTGCATCATTAACAGGGGCCGTCATTCTTCCCGATGTAGTTTTTAAATCTAACTAATATAAAAATTCAGAATGGGTACCATATCTTATAAAAAGTGGTAAACTGATACATGATGTACTTTTCCCTTAGTTGACTTTTCAAGTCTGCAAGTTTCTCCGCCGCACCCTGTACCAAGCTTATAACATTTCCGATTTACCTAGTTTGTGTTTTTTAGTTTGTTCAGTCAGAAAAAATTGCCATCGTTTACAGAAGTAGATATTGTGTGTATAGATATGCACTTTAATGTTGAAAAATTCATGACCGAGTGTCACTAAAATACCATACCCGGCCGAAACCCGGGCAGGACCGGGTACCCGGCTAGTAATTAAATAAAAGAATGTAAATAAATTAATAAATGAAGAAATACGTACGTAATTTAATGCATGAATGAATAAGTAAACGAAATGATCTATTTCACTTTGCCTCATCCACTTTGCCCCGCGTGCACTTGACAAATTACAATGAACATTTAAGCTCAAAAATTGCCTAGTATGAACTAAATAAGGACTACACTGGACATCAGTAGATCTGAATTAATAGTTTAAATGATAATTACAAAAATTTTATCATTTTATATTTACAAGAAATATTTTTGAAAAACCACTAATATTACAACAAACAATACTTTTTTTTCGCTGGTTTTTGGAGCTATCTATTTTTTGACAGAAATCAACTATATGTCTAGGAGCTTAGTAAAAATATTGCAAACTGTGAAAATATTCTACCATTTCACTTTGTCCCGCTATTTCACTTTTTGCCACATTCCCCGACTTGAGAAATTTCGCTGGGAGTTCTGCGGTTCCACGCCAGAATATACTTTAATACTACATATGGGAAAATAAAAAAATATACATTAAAAAAATTCTACTGAAAAACAGGATTATTTGGTTTATTTTAACTCTTATTTTTGTTTATTCTTACAAGTTATATAATAAGTTATATTCTTACAAGTTACTATAAACTATAAAACTAGCAATTTTAGTTTCTTCCTGAAAAGTTAGAAAATTTGCAGTTTATTGCCATAAAATTTAGCTGTATTGTGCTATAAAAACAGTATAATACTGGCAGCAGAGGTTTACAGTTTAAAACTGTAAAATGCATAGTAATAAAGTAAAATTAGCAATTTCAGTTTATTACTGTAAAATTAGCAATTTTACAGTTAAGTACTGTAAAAGTTGTAATTTAACAGTTTATTACTATAAAATTAGCTGTATTATGTTATTACTGTAAAAACAACATTCATTTTTTCCAGTGTATGTGATTTGAAAAAAAATTGCTATGGATTGATGAAGCAGTTTCATTTTCTTAAACAAAAAGTCAGTTTTCGGGTAATGTAGCCTTCTTTCCTACAAATTGCCGTACTAACTCTCTCTCGCTCTCTTTCTCTCTCATTAGGTTCCAATTTAAGTGTAACTTTTTCAATGTTTAAACAATTCTCCCAAATGAAGTTTATCATTTTGAATCAAACGAAAGCGTTTACCATTATAAAGTCAAAAGCCGTTCCGTAAAAATATTAGTTAGATTTTGAAAACTTCGAAACATAATATTTCATATCGTAAATATTTTAAATCAAGCACAAATTTTCAATATATTAGCTTAAAAACAAGACAAAATAAAACACCAAGCTTAATCATAAAATTTTCTCTCACTGTATGAAGACTCAAATTAGAAGGACAAGAAAAGTATATCTAGTTGTTGGCATTTTTATTTAAAAAGTAACTAAAAAATGTTCTTAAATTTATGACTACAGTAAACTCTCGATTATCCGCGAGGGTCTCGGGAAAAAAATTTCTTAGTTAACTTTCTTCTTGTAGAGCAAATATTTCGTAGCAAGAAACAAACACAATTAACTGATTTTTTCTAAAAATTACTAACTTAAATGTTGTTTTTTCTTAACATTTCTTTTCTTACCCATAAATACTTCATCCAATATATTATTTTACCTGGGCATTGTCGTAAGTACCACTTTTTTAGATTTTCAATGCTTGAGAACCTCAAATACAAATAATATTTTGTGCTGTACCTATCGTCACTGTTTGTACATATCATGTTTTAAGTGTAATGCAACTATTTTTAAGCAAATACATTTTTTATCTTCTTTACCCCTTATTTTATGCTTTTTCCGGATTATCCGCGATTTTGTTATCCACGATAACCCTTAGCCATCCAATTCCGTGGACAATCGGGAGTGTATTGTATTTACAAATTTAAAAAAAAAGTTTCTTTTTTCAGTCTTTGCAGAAAATATCAAGAGAAAAGTGTTAATATCAATAAGAGAGAACTTAAAAAATATTTCCCGCTGTGAAATAATTATTTAGCTCTTTCTTTTGCATGGAAAATAATGCCTTTTCAATGGCCGATTATCAGTTTTGGGGTCCGTTACAATGAACTTTTGGGGGCCTACTACATTATTTCTAATATTTTAGATGCTTTATCATTTTTTTTAAGTTGATTTTTTAAACTTTGAATGTTTTATTCGAAGTCTAATCGAAACTCATTAAAAAAATTAAATTATGAGTGTTTGTTGAAATGCTTCAATGTATTAGCATTTTTAGCAAAGTTATCTTGATTCCAGGTGATGAATTTAATAAAGTGTGAATTATTCAATTGATTCATGAATCAAAATTAAAGAAAACTGAGAACAGAAATTCATAATGATAATTTTTCGTCAAATTTACAAATTTAAACCTCAATATCTCTGAAATAATTGAAGATGTTTTATAAACTTCTTGCAGTTTAGCAAAAATGCACGTCTTGTCGTTCTAAAAAATGCCAAACTACAACCCTTGACAAAATCTGAAAAATGAAAATGCTTAGGATGCAAAAAAAAAAAAAAAACTTTTCCGGAGAGTTACATACATACATACGCACACACAGATGTAGACATGAACGTGCATGCACATTCGTTAGAAAAATGAATTTTTTGGACGCAGTGAGCAAGATAGTTTAAGACAAATCTTTAAATTACGAATCTTAGGAGTATTTTTTTACTTCTTCGTAGAAACAGGTAGTTCCCAAGTCAAAATTATTCGGAGTAACTCGAAATACATAGATCTCATTTCGGAGCTATCGAAGGTTCCCGCAATCTGTGGTTTTCTGGACCAATATTCAGTTATCCCTGTTAACCAGTTTTACGTGTCAATTCAAAAAATAATTAGCGCGAATAATCGAGTATTTTGTGCAAATTGCACTAGGTCTTCTGTTTGTGTCATGCAACTTTTTCAGTTCAATACTCTAAGAACATTAATTGTTTTTTTGTTCCAGAAGTATTTCACACATTCAAAGCATAAATAGCCTTCGATATTCTACACCAAATCCGCAATTTTCTAAATTTTTCAGAAAATTGAATTTCGCAAAGAATAAATCTGATAACGTAGCAATTATACTGTTAGTCACTTTGCCAACAGCTGTATTGTAACTCCCAGTTCGTCGCAATCATCTTCGAATTCTAACATTCCATCCGCACTTTCGAAACACAGGATTCAGTTTTTTTTCCATCGGAACTGCTGTGGATGTCGACCTTGCCCCTTCTCGTCGGCAGCACAACGAGAAAATAAAACAGCAAAATAATAATAACACCAAAACCAAAAAAATGAAAACTTCCGCTCTAAAACTCGTCCACCCATAAACTCCGGCCGCCATGGTTGAACTGTTTGCAAACAAGCACGTATTTTTCTTATCTGAACCGAAAGGCTAACATCATTTGGACGTCAGAATTCAAAACTGTATCAATTCCGTAAAAATGCAACTTCACTGAAAATGTCCGACGAAAAAATCGCGTACAGTCTCCGTCTTGAAAGTGAATTTCCTCAAAATAACCCTCAGAAATTACTACAACGGAATCCAAAGAAGGCTTTGGAATCGCAAACGAACTATTTCTGCTAGTGGAGATATCTTCCGAAGTTTTGTCCACTTCCTTGTCACTTACTAGACAATGGTAAATAATTTTTGACTATTATTGTCTCAAAATTTGTTTCAAATGTTGCTTTTGGTTAAAGTATTAAAATTATAGAGTAATCTCGTTTTTAGGCATTGTAAAAAATACGTTTAGGATATTTATTGTGTTTAGGTTTTATTTTATAAGCCTTAATTAGAAAAATGATAAATAAATAAATAAAAGTAAAAAAAAAAACAAAATAATTCTTGAGTATAATCATTTTAACGTTTCACGTCTTTTAACTTTTATCATTGTTATATGCAAAAATGATTTTTAGAGCTTTGTATGGCTACACACGATGACAGATAGCGGAATGTACCTCTTCTAGACAAGGGACTTTATGCTTTCTTTCTTTTCTATTCTTTCTATTCTTTTTTTTTTTTTTTTTGACCCGTGACTGCCTCTTGCCTCTCATTATAAAAAAACAAGTAAATTATAGTCTTTTCTCCGAATTTTGTTGGAGAGCAGTATAAGATATCATATAGTTTTGTATTGATTAACAGCAATCATTGATGAACACTCTCTTTTTTATTGCAAACTTTTCCCGATATTTAATCTCAAGTTTCCTTTTCCTTCTTTTATTAATGGAATTTGAACTCCGAACTGGAGACTACAGTATGAGTAAAAAGTGTTTTTAAAAAACTTTTTTAACCGACAACTATTTATAGATTCAGGGACATTTTGAGAAGTATTCCATGAAAACGTTTCAAAGAAATAAAGTTTTCATCATCATTTTAGAATAAATGAAGCATTTATCTCCACATTAGTTAAACGTTATATTTTCGAACAATTAATTTATTTCTCCTCAATTTTTACTTTAATGATTGATCTAGTAGCAGTTAAATGAATTGAAAATGTCGCTGTATCAATGCTTTCGTTATCTAAAAAATATATTTATGTGGTACTTCTTTTTGCATTTATATACTTTCTATTTCTTGCCATTTGCTTTTTCTTCTTACATACGTTAATTTATTTAAGAAATTACTTCTTTCTTTTGCATTCTAGTTTATTTTTATGACGTATATAATTGAATTACTTTTATAGAACATGACGTGCAATCTGCACTTTGAACAGGGTCTTATTTTATTTTGTCGGTATAAATTTTACATAAAAATTTAAAGAGAATTCTAGAAATAATAATCAGTGACATCCTTAAAATTATCATTTGTATTAGAATTTAAATACAATGTGATGTTCTTTTTAAGAAAGTAAGAATCACATTTTATATTAAGTTGCAATATACTGTCAGAATTGCAAAAGCATCAGATATAACAGTATACGACTTGGGGGGAAAAAGTACTTTTAGTACTCTTTTTCCATTACTTGCAAATTTTTGTTTCACTCTCATCTAACTTAAAAATTCCTTTAATTCAAAAAATGACTTGAAAAAGTATTTTAACGTGGGTACCGATACCCAACAAGAGCATTGTCACACCCCCTTATACCACGAAGACCCCACCCCCAAGTGTGCAAGCCCTCCACCCCTTTCCAAAAAAAGAACAAGAAGAAAATGCACCTAAAAAAAACCTTTACAAAATTCAATGCCGCTGTCTGTGCCATGACCCTGCCTCCCGAACTGGGTAGCTCCAAATTTAAGAAGTAATACTCTTAAAGCGTGTACACGTGTATGTGGTACACATTTTTTCATTAATTTCTCTCTCTTTTTACTTTCTTCTATATCTAATATATAGAAGAAAGTATTGGATTCGTGAAAATTTTCGAACGTCGAATTTTGACGGATTTGTACGTTTTAAGGTGCGTTGAGTCTATTTCGACCATTTTTGGAAAATGTCTGTCTGTGTGTCTGTCTGTCTGTGTGTCTGTCTGTCTGTGTGTGATGTATGTGTGTGACCAGTTTTTGTGGCCGAGCTAGAGCAAAAACTACTGCATGAAATCTAACAAAAATTTTTGCACATATGTACCACCATGTGAACTGGTGCACCAGACTTTCTTTAGCGAATTCCTCCAAGGGGGGTGGAGCAATCGCACGTGTTCTGGGCGGGGATGATTGCTATATCTCAGGAAGTAACCGGCGGAATCAAACGAAAATTGGTCCATAGGTAGACCCTATTGAGCACAAGTGCTGATTCAATTTGTGTGTCAATATTTCAAAGGGGGGGGGGGTGGAGCAATCAAAAGTGCTTATTTTGTTATTGCACTTACTGTGTCTCGGGAAATATTGCTGCGATTTGAATGAAGTTTGGAATAACACTAACCCAATATGGAAGCAATTTCTTTTTACTAATAAATAAAATGTTTGCAATTAATCTAAACAAAGCTTTTACAATGATTTCCAACTTCGCTCATTGATTATGTATTTGCACTGTTATTACGATAATTGGGGAAATTGGAGCTGTCTCCAATTATTCGGGCGAGTTATTTTGTAACCGGAATTCATAAGATAGATATAGAAGAAAGTTTCGTGACGGCCACGACAGCTTGTTTTATTTATTATTATTGTTATTATTTTACGATTTACTCCTAATCTATTACATTTTATAAAATGTTTATGCCAGGGCAAAAAACAAAAAGAGGCAGAGAGACAGAGAGAGAGAGAGAAAGGAAGACAGCCAACTTTAATTTAATTGCGTCTGTTTTTTTTACAGTTCAGTTTAAAAAAATTGTGTTTCAGCCATCGAAGGAAATCATCATATGAAAAAGGGTTAAAAAGTGTAGAACACTCAAATCACGATGTTTCCCTCACAAGACTGAAGTAAAATGCATCATAAATAAACGAGATTTCTTGTGCGAAACAATGCGAATTCCAACATAAAATTTCCGCTGGAGATTGCAACTCTTCTCCATGTTTGGAGTTTTTCTGCTTGGGGCTCAATTTGCACGGGAGCTTACGGAAGATTTGCTTCTGTACTTTTTTCATTTTTGGGAGAAGTTTTGCAGATTAGGTGTAATTTCAAACTGTATTATGGCATGTAAGTTTTGAGGATTGTAGGTTCTACACATTTTGTGTTAGATATTAAATTTCGATGAATTAGGACGCACTACTTACTACTTTCATTTGCACCCTCCCCCCTCCCAAAGAAAAAAACTGCTGAAATAGAATTATAAAAATTACCCCAGTTTAAATAAATAAATAAATAAATACACCATATTAATAAAATATTTTCCCATATCATATACCAATGCTACTTTTTAATGACATTGTGAACTTCTGAGAAATAAATTGGACCTAAGCTTGTTTGATGGTCCGACCATTCTAGAATGAAGTAAAAATACATTTAGCTACTAGGAGATTTATTCTTTACTTCGTTTTTACTGCATCAGACAATTATTATTATTTTTTTGTTCTTCTGATGTATTGCTTTTGAATATGTTGAACAATAACTATGTATTTATATAAACATTAATTTCTTGACTTACTAATTTCTAAGCCTGATTTCATTGGTTTCTGAGCTACCTAGCAGACTTAACATACAGTTATAGTCAACGATTTCAGTAACCTTGTGTTAAAACTAAGAATTTTCTAAACTTGTTTATCAAAAAAAGTGTCCGATTTGAAAAGTTACGATATGTATTAACGTTTTCTCTCAATGGTACAAAATTTAAAAAAATATAAAAAAGGGCCAATATTTGTTGAAAGTTAAAGTTCGTTAACTTTTATTCAAAAAAATAAAGCATATTTGTTCGAAATCTGACGTGACGGTAAAATATAAGTTTACCTCAATGACACAGAAATGGAAAAACATGAACACACTTATACTTAATTATGGTGTAAATTTTTTTTAACAACAGAAGATGGCAGAAAAGGTGGAAAAGTGATGAAAAGATAAATTGTAGATGAACAGTATTGCATTGATATTGCTCACCTACATAAGTTTTTGCTAATAACTTCAAAAATTATCTTCAGTAATAAAATGAGAACTTGTACTCCTTAGCAGTTAACTGAGTTTTGTTACTGCTAAGAACCATTTCTTGCATCATTTGAAGTTGCAAACTAATTATAACAGCTTCATCTTCACAATTGTGTAATACAAAAACTTTTCTAATGAGTAACTTTAAGTTCTTCTACAGACGATTTGAAAAATAACTTCTCTGTTTTTAGCGAACTGCAAAAGATTTTAAGAAAGCATGAAACACGACTAAGGCAGGAATTCAAGTGAAACAGGCGATCGCATATTACAATCGCTAATTGGAAATGAATTACATTAGAACGTTTCTTGATAAAAACATCGTGACCTCAGCGTGACGTTTGCCTATGAAAAACGAGCTAGATAAAACGTCACAGCCTACTTGGCGAATAAGAGGAGATCGCTGATTGCTTGTGAGCTCTTATTGGCTCCACCCGTAGTGACGTCAGTGCCAAGTTAAGTTGATGATAATGTAATTCACTTCCACTAGCGATTGCAATTCGAAGCGATTGCAATGGTGTTTCACTTGAATCCCTGTCTTAATGTATCATGTAAATATCGCGCTAAAGGGAAAAAAATGTGATGGGGAGTGCTACATAAACAAATAATTAAAAATCAATAAATAATACTTAAATAAAAATAAAATACATAAATAAAGAAGTAGTAAATAAAAAATAAAAGTAAAAAAATAAATATTTAAGAAAAAAATCCGTTCTAGAATTTTTAGATTACCGTTTTCACAATAGTTTATAAACGAGAAAATGTGAATAGATTTAAAACGCGTTTTCCCTTTACTAAATATGTCTGTCAGTCAGCCGGTCTGTAGGTCCCTCATAGTAACAGATAAGGAAGTAGTCCAGTTCGAGCATATTTTTTCGTTTGGAAAATCTTGGTCAGAAAACATCAGTCTCACAGTTAATTTTTTCATTTGAGCAAAAACTTTGCTCCCCAACTTTGCCCGGTTCACACACACACACACACACACACACACACACAGTTGCTTAGTGTGACGGAATGAGGGGAAAAATGAAAAAGTTAAGATACTTTACCTTTTTCAAAACAAAGTCTAAAATCTGTTATGAAAATTATAATGCATTAAGAAGCAAAAATGTATTTTGTAATAAAACTTACATTGCAACATGATTTTCCCGTTTTGGCAGTAAATTTATATATAAGTGGAAAATGTCCATATCTTTTTTTTTTCGTGGAGCAAGTGGATTTTTTTTCTGATGCAATATTTTTTATTGGATTATTAAAATATTTTCAATGAAATAAACTAGTAAATAAAAGAAAGAGTGAAGGAACGGATAAATAGATAGTAAATAGATAACGAAAAAAATATAGATAATGAATAGAAATACATAATGAAACAATGAGTGAATAAACAAACGAATAAATAAATAAGTAAATAACGTTAGTAGGCTTTAAAGAACTTTTAAAAGTTAATTCTAAGATTTCATTATGATTTACTTACAATAAAATTCATACGTTAACGTTGATTAATTTTACGTGTATTATATAAATGTTACTAGCGGTACCCGCACGGCTTTGCCCGTGGTATAAAATTAAAAGTGCATTTGTAAAATAATTGATATAGCAGAAAAAATGCTCTATTTTAGTTTATTCAACTATAATTCCTTTAAAGTGATATAAAGATCTGATATGGACCCCACACTACTTAATTTTACGTGTAAATTTCTTAGTAGATGCCTTAAGTGCTAAAATAGTGCTTGGAGTGAGCAAGATAACAATTCAAACATTTGTATCCCTAGTTTGCTACGAAACAATGCAAAAAAATGTTTTACAATGATTAATCTCCTAAATATCGTCGATTTTAACATCATTCAGTGGATTTTTCGCAAAATATCGCCAACAGCGCCAAATTGAACCCAAATCAAAAAAAAAGAAAAAAATTCGCCAATTTGGCGTCAAATACTTAGCGATCAAAAGCTTGGCGATATATCGCCAAGTGGTCGCGCCAATTCATATCACTTTTGTTAACCAATTCATATCACCTTGCATTGAAAACACTGATTTAACCCGATAAATGGGGTAAAACACCCTCTTGGAACATTCGAATGCAACCCCAAGGGAGATGGAGAAAAATAAGCCAAAAGAGAAAATTAGAACAATTTTGTTGATAACAGAAACCAACAGAAATCTTACCAAAGTTTAAAAGAAGAAGAAAGTTTTCTTTCCTAGCTTAAAAAACAAAACAATACATTTTCCGAAATGAAACACTTAAAAAAACGATGCAATATGGCAATTGATACGATATTTCGTTAATCTGTGCTTTAGGTACCCTTTTCTCGCTAAATGAACGATAGGCGCGCCAAGCGTGGTAACCCTAGCTATTTTGCGTAGTTGACTTTTTGAAAACGCGCCAAGCAGGGTCCCAAAGCATCTTCACCGGAAAAAAGACAGGGTTGCCAGAGAATTGGAACAAAAAAATACTGCGCCTCCTCTAAAAAAAATATTACAAAATACTACTGTTTCCAAACGTTGCCAAAATCAATGTTGCTGAAATGCGAAATCTATGAAAATGAAAAAAAAATCCGCCAAGTCTTTTAATTAAGTCATTAGTATATTGGAAACAGGGTTGCCAGAAAAATACTATGCTCCTTATTTGGGCCGAAAAAATACTACCGTAGAATCAAAAATACTACGTCTGGCAACCCTGGAAAAAGAACGAAACAAAAATAAGTATGAACACGTAACCATAGTAACAACATAAAAAGTTGATTTCCGTTGATAAAATAATTCATTTTATCTCTCTTTTCAAACAAATTTTATTCCAGAGCTCAATCATTTTAGAATCGTTTGGCTTGCTTTACTGAAGGTAAGCCTTGAATTTCGGGATTCTAAAAACAGTTGTTACAGCTCTCCTGATGATCGTAGAAACTTCGAAAAAACTTCATTTTGTGCAGAAAATTTCAAGCTTTCGAATGACATAAGACTTGAAAATGTGTGTGAAATATTTCTTCCCTATTTTATCGAATTTCCGCTAAGAATTCGAATAGAAAAAGAACGAAATGGAATTTTCGAAAAATCGCTTCGAGGTGCAAAACTACATGCTACAAACTAATTTTGTGCCAAGTGGCATGAAAATCGACCGAACGGTTTTGGCGCTACGCGCGTAACAGACAGACGGAAAGACAGAAGGACAGAAAGACAAACCTTCAGCTTTATTATTAGTAGAGATTAATACTATTGTTTGAATAATAAAAATATTTTACGGAACGAGGGAAAATCTCAGAGGATTGGTATGGTCTTCTGAAACAGCGATTGAGAATCCTTGTTCCAGATTGATTTAGAATTTTCATTATTTTGGAATCATTTTAGTTTTTGCGCAATTCCCTTTAAAAAGATGTGTAGGAGAAAGCTTCCGTGGAAAACTTCTTTTTTGTGAAAATTTTCTGGAAACAATTGCCCATCATAAACGAACCTAGAGATCATAACTGTTGAATTTAGCTCAAATACAGCCCAAGTCCTGCGTAATACAACCCCAACATTCACTAAAATTGTATTTAGTAAGTTAGTACAGATTTATTAAAATAAAACTGTAAATATATTCAAGCAGTTTGAAGGAAATAATTTTATACCGTTCTTATCTTACGAAATAACTTTCATTTCAGAAATAAGAGATATATCTCGTTTTAACAAAAATCGTCAATATACCTTTGAAAAAAAGTACATTTGAAACAATTTGGAGCTAAATCCAACTTAGTTACCGATTTGACTCAGGTTAAGAAATTGAAGTTGTTAAAGGGGAAAGTAAGCTCGCTTTTGCTTTGGAAGAAAATTTTCGTTCTTTAAACTTGAATCAACAATAAATATCCTCAGTCATGCAAAATCTTTCGGGAAAATGTTAAGTTAACATGAAATAAATATTTCCACAAAATCAGATGGTATGAAAAACTTAGACTATTTTTATTCATAAAACAGGTTTATTACTTTCAAAGAAGTCACTTCAATAGACAAAAAGGCACATCAGTAAGAATATCGCGAACGAATTTGATGTCTAGTAAAAACTCGTCTGCCGATTTTGGAATTTAACTTCGTCTAGTAACCCTTGTTTTAGTGAGAGTAAACCGAATGCGCGTGGTTTACGATTTTCTTTATTTAAAATGCTTGGGGAGAAAATGGCCTGCGTGCGCATTGAAGTAACCTTTACTTTTATATTTATTAGCACTTTTAAAATAAAATGCATACATTTTGAGTCCTTTAAATAATTTTAAGTTTTGCGCGATATACAGAAACCTTCAAATGCAAAATCTCTATGAGATAAAATTTCAGCCTTCATGGAATGGAGTTTTTCTCCGTGTCATTGAATAATAAAATGTATTGTTTTGAAGTATGAAGCTTTCAGTTGAAGATAGCATTTTACGTTTAGAGATGAGGCGTAAAGCTATCGTAGTGTTCAAAGAAGAAACGTAAAAACGTTATAGCACATTACCCCTATGCGATATTTTTTTAACGTAGCAGGACTCTTTGGCATAGGAAGATTTTTATTGACGAAGTTTCTTTGAATATTATTCTACATTAAGTAAAATAGTTTTAGTCTGTTCTCGCAGGAAGAGGCAAGGTAAATACAAAATTAAAGTTCTCGGGGCAAAGAAGGGCTTCATTTTTTAGCCTACTTTCCCGTTAAAAATAAAAGAAAGACGAAAAAAGTATTAAAATTGGCTTAATGCATCTAAAAAATATCGCCAAGTCCAAAAAATATCGCCAAGTTAAAAAAATATCGCCAAGTCCAAAAAATATCGCCAAGTTAAAAAAATAAAAAGGTAAAATGAATATCGAAAAATTAAAAATTTGAAAGTAGGGTATTGAGATGGGGAATTTGTGTGTCGGTCTGTCGGTCTGTCGGTCTGTCGGTCGGTCTGTCTGTCTGTCCCCCCCTAATAACTTTTGAATGAATATTCCGATTTGGACAAACTTTTTTTTGTTGGAAAGATATCGGCGAGTACAGCTCATTCCCATATTTGATTTTTCGATTTGAACAATTTTTGGTTCAACTTTGAGCCGTTCAAACAACCTGTCCCGCGATGCTAACTTTTTAGTTAACAGTCCGATTTGAACAAACTTTTTTTTGTTCGAAAGATCTTTTCAAGGATACTTCATTCCTGTATCTACATTTTCGATTTGAATAATTTTTCGTTCAACATTGAACCGTTCAAGCAACCTTTCCCCCCTAATAACTTTTGAATGAACATTCCGATTTGAACAAACTTTTTTTTGTTGGATAGATCTCGGCGATTACAGCTCATTCCCATATTTGATTTTTCGATTTGAATAATTTTTGGTTCAACTTTGAACCGTTCAAACAACCTGTCTCGCGATGCTAACTTTTGAGTGAACAGTCCGATTTCAACAAACTTTTTTTTGTTCGAAAGATCTTATCAAGGATACTTCATTCCCGTATTTACATTTCCGATTTGAACAATTTTTCGTTCAACATTGAACCGCTCAAGCAAGCTGTCACCCCTAATAATTTTTGAGTGAACAGTCCGATTTAAATAAACTTTTTTTTTGTTCGAAGAATCTCAGCAAGGATACTTCATTACAGTATTTAAATTTTCAATTTGAACATTTTTTCGTTCAACATTGAACCGTTCAAGCAACCTTTCCCCACCTAATAACTTCTGAGTGAACCATCCGAATGGAATAAACTTTTTTTTGTTTGAAAGATCTCGGAGAGGTTCATTCCCTTATTTCGCTTTTTGGTTTGAACCATTTTTCGTTCAATATTGAACCGTTCAGAAAAAAATTTAACATTAGCGTCTACGGGGAATTTAAGTTGAATGTTGATCCTGGAACTTAAAGTCGGATTTCCTTCAAACTAACTTTGTAAAAAAATGGTTTTGATAAATAACGTTTGTAAAGTACTTTTCTGAATAATCTTCTGTGAGGACTCTGATTCCGACTCCGACTCCACAAACATGGCGGAAATGCAGGCTCAGAAAAAAATGACTGACTGTGCAGACGATTTTTTGTTTATTTATTCATTTGTGATATTTTATTTATTACTATTATTTTTTTTTGGCAGACGATTTTTTTTTGTAACAAAAGTGTTTCATTCACGAGAATATTTTATTCTTTATTTATATTTAACAACTGGCAACGGTTTAAAAGTGAAAATCGAGACATTTTATCGACGGACGAGTTTTTTTTTCCTTTCTTTGATAAAATATGTTTTGATGTACTTTGTACTTTTAATTTTTTTTTTTTTTTTTTGAAAACGATTGAGGAATTTTTCTACGGAAGAACTGTAACAGTTACATTCTTTAAAAGGTGCGGCAAAACTTCATTTATTCATTTATTTACTTTTTATGTCTCTATTTCATCTGATGAGAGGGGTATATTTTGCTTTTAGAAATCAGCTTTAAGTGCTAAAAAGGTATGTTTGACATAATGTTTAGTCTCAGATAATCAAGAGAATAATGATCAGATGCTAGAATGCCGATGTCGATGTACGGGAAAGTAGGCTCGTTTAGTTCTTGACAGAACTTCTTGTTTAGGTTACATTTTCTACTTTGAAATTAATGAAGAAAAATATTAGCTTTCATTCTGTACAAGAACGAGACATCTCCAACTAATACTCCATAATGTATTAAAAGTAAGAAAGTAACAAGTTGCGTTTCAGGAGAAGGACAATATACAGCTCCTTAATAAATCAATGTTTTTTTTAAACTAAAATGTTTTTTTACGGTAAGACTCGCATTTTTTTTTTAGTAGAAGCAAATTATGTTTGGACTATTATATGCTTTTGGAACAAGAGCGGAACTGCTGCAATATATATTACACGCTAGTAAGATCACGTTTTATTAAAATGTCACTGAAATTGGTTTCATACAGGAAAATTCTGACGTAATATCAAGACAAAATCTTTAAAAATGAGTGTTTAAAACCTTTCTTATGATTCTGTAACATTTTTGAAAAGTAGAGAAATTTCTTTCTAGTTCAGAGCTCATTAATTGTTTTATGCCTTTTTTAAATTTAGCAAACGTATTTATAATCTTTATATTCAAAAGAAAAAAAATAACATCGGGGAAAATGGGGGGTGGAATGTCAGTTAGAACTTCAAAAATATTACATATAAATTTTTTGTTATTATTTTTTTGAATAAAATTTGCCAAATGTTCAAAAACCAGAAGAGTAAGAACCGCTTCTATCTCTACCATCTTACAATTCATTCGCAGAGAGTTATTTTTTTCATGGAATTGTTCATTATTCTAGTCTTCTCTATTTTATCCTCTTACGCTTCTTACAAAATAAATTTAACTCCTCGAGGCATTTTTATTAATTGGAAAACACCACCTCAGTTATATCTTTGTGGTAATTCTTCAAGCAGGAGGGGGAAAGATGCCATTCCCAGCTGTTCACTACACTTCTTTCTATCTCTCCTAATACACTGCAAAATATAAACCGTGGTTTTCACAGTATAATACTGGCAGCTTTAAAGTTCCAGTTTAAAACCGTAAAATGCACAGTAATAAACTGCAAAATTAGCAATTTTACAGTTTATTACTGTAAAGCAGTAATTTTGCAGTTGGTTACTATAATTATACAGTTTATTACCACAAAGTTAGCTGTATTATGTTGTAGAAACAACAATATAATATTGGCAGCAAAGGTTCCAGTTTAAAATTGTAAAATGCACAATAATAAACTGTAAAATTGGCATTTTACAGTTTATTACTGTAAAATTAAGCAATTTTTGCAGTTTAGTACTATAAAATTAGCAATTTTTACAGTTTATTATACTGTAAAAATAGCTGTATCATACTGTAAAAACAACATTCATTTTTTACAGTGTATTTGTGTCAAATAACTGAAATTAAAGTATTTTTTTTTCTTTTACAACTCTATTTTTAGCATTGAAATGACGTATCTTTTCCATTGAGACAGCTAAAGGATACAAATTTATTGGATGTGTTGAACTTCTGCTTTGACCATCCGTTGTTTCAATGTCTAGTCTATTTCCGAAAACTTTACCACTCATCTTTGCTCAACACCAACTCATGTCCAAGAGAAGACATCTATGAGTAACTGTCAAATTTGTCTCTCGGAGAATAAAAGAGCCTTCCACCCGCATCACTTGTCTATACTAAAAGTGTCGTTTGGAGAGGAAAAAAAATAGATTTCCGGGTCAGTCGGTCGAAGACTCTTCGAACGTTCTGCCCCCATTTCGATTTCGAAGCCCTCAGCCTGGAAAAAAAGTCCTCAGTCATGCTCCTTTCTTGTTGGATGCGGATGAGGGGATTAAACGTCCGGAGGTCGTCTTTTGGGATGACGTAATGAAAGTGACGTCACTTGGCGGGAAGAAACGGTGAATGAGTGAACCGATGCGGATGAGAGGTAATGGGTAATAATGATTGTTGTCGCTTTTCTCCAGAGAATGCTTGGGAAATTAAGAGCCATAGCATGTGATTGAAGCGAATCAAAAAGCAATTTTTATGTTAGAGTTTTCCATGTTAAAAGTCTTTATCTGCTTAGAAATTCTAAGGTCACTGTTCTATAACTGTGATATTTTTAAAGATAAATTTGAGCGTGAATGAGCTTACGCTTTAGTTTTACACTATGCGTAAAAGTTTGACATTGAGAAAAATAAGTCGATGTAAAATTATTGGTTGTAATAATCGTACTCTTTTGTTGAGTTTTTGCTCGCCGTGCAGTAAGATTTTTTTCTCATATTAATTAACATTTCTCTGACATTAAGAAAAAAAGAAAAATAATTAAGCGAGTATCATGATTAGTCGATAAAAAGAAGCCCGTCATTTAGGGGGCTGGGAGGGGGGGGGTCAATAGCCCCCCCTGACTTTGGGATATTATTGTATTGTCATATAAGTAAGCATGGTTTTTGCTACTTTTTGGTAAATTTTACACTGTGTATGCACCCTCTGCCTCCCCCACCCTGGAAA
>JAXGGA010009119.1:0-53016 GCA_038373865.1 Uloborus plumipes | reverse complement strand
CGGATGAGAGAAGAGAGTTGGAAATTTCCCCCAAGGAGACTGGATGGCTTCTAATTCATCTTTTTACTTTTCGAATTTTTTTTTTATGTAAACCCCTAGAGGGAGCGTTCGATCTCGAGGGGGAGCGCGAATCTGATTTCATTAAGAGCTTACAAATGAAAGAATTTATTGCGTGAATAAACAAATTAAATTTATTATGTTAATAATGGCAGCATCTTCATTATACGGATGAGGGTACTTAATTTACTTATCTTGGAGAGAAATCAGCATTTTTGATTTCAGTGATTTGAGGTAATTACTGGGGAAAAAAAGAAGAAAGTTTTCGATTGATGAGATAGAAATCAATTCAAAGCCATGCGCTTCTTCGAAAAGTCATTCAATGAATTTCAATAATGCCTAGAAATCCACATTTTTAGAATTTATTATTGAATGAAAAATTTCTGCAAATCACGAATGCTTTGTAAAAAAAACGGTCGAAAACTTTGTATTATGAAATAAGACAACGAAAATATAATGGAACAAAAGAAAAACGTTTAAAAGAATAAACACTCCACGAACAGCTGTTTTGAGACTATCAAATGCACTCTCGCTCACTTGACCATTTGCTAGCACTGGTGAATCATTCTGTTTTCGCACGCACTGACGAAGAGGCTTGTATTTGATGGCCTCGAAACAGTTGTTTGCAAAAGTTTCATTTCAAATGTTTTTATGTGTACTTTTATGCGCGTTGTCTCATTTTACTCACGAAAGTTTTGTTGGGCTTTATATTCTCCGTTGCTCATAAATGATTTTGATTACTGACAATTCTTATTTCCGAGACATTTTATTGATTTTCACGAAAAACATTTGTACATGTTGTTGTTGTTTCTAATGCCGCCAGAAACAGTTCTTGGTTTGACCAAATCTATAAGCACAGAAGTCCTCAGAATATTTGCAAGAAGAGGACATTCAAAAAGGTGGTTCCTAATATGAGTCCTGACAAGCTATGACGTTCGGCATATCAACCTCATGTACTGGAGAGGACGGTAAGGGAAGAGGCATCGGTGCCTAGCAGTATACGTACCAGTTGCAGTGGCATGGTACGGTGATCATTGTCATGTGGTGTGGAGGAATATTCTTGTGATGGTGGGGTTTTTTTTTTTCGGTTATTATTTTACTAGAATGTTGCTTTCTGTTCTAGTTTGGCCGACATGATCCTGGTACAGACAGAAAACAATCATGTTTGGGTATCGAACCGAAAAACCACATGCACTGCACTGAAAACAAAAAAAGCCCGTTCGACTTCAGCCCGTTATTTTGTTTTTTCTCTTGGTCTTGGTTGATAAACTGTAATGATTTGATAAAAAATTCGCATTCAGAACCTCAAAACGAAATTGCTAAACTTACACACAATAGTTGCTAATGATTTTCAAAAATGAAACGCGATTGGGTTAAAACATGAAAATATTCCTTTACCCACATGACCACAATGAGTTTTCTTACCGCTCTGAAACTTGGCATGAAGAATTGTGTCAAGCATATAAATGACTAAAACTCCTCAACACCAGGGCTGCGGAGTCGGAGTCGAAGAGTCGGAGTCGGACTGATTTTGGACCAAAGGAGTCGGAGTCGGAGTCGCTGAAAAACATGTCGACTCCGACTCCGACTCCGACCACCTCCGATTTGGATGAAATTTTATGGAGGTGAAAACATATCTTTGAAACTAACAGATACAAATTTTCAGCGTCCAATATCCAAATCCTAAGCATCTAGGATCAATAAAAAGGGCTTCAAAATGGCGGGTCTGCTTTGTGAAACGAATTGCTATGTTTGGGCTTATGCAAGTGAATAAAAAATATTTGCAGCAAAAATGCAATGTGTTAAAATAAAGTCTGGCCATTTAACAAGAAAAGGATTAGTTTTGAGCGGAGTCAAATGAAAAGAGCGGTACTTGTCTTTTGCTCTGGAGAAAATGGACTTTTTGGGAGGTCACAGTGACCTCCGAGAATTGCGGTAAATGTGGTGAAATTACTTGCGAGAATTCTTGAGAAAATCGAACTTTTTGAGAGGTCACAATGACCTTCCATGACCTCCAACTGGGATACCCCAGCTTACTACCCCCCCCCCCCCCCAAAGTGAGTCCTGGCTACGACCATGAATAAAAATGAAACTTTTAAAAAATTGACTTAACATTTCAACCTTTGTTTTGGGTTTTTCCCTCTTCACATTTGGGTAAAAAAAATAAATAATAAAAAAAAAAGCAGGAGTCGGGAGTCGGAGTCGGAGTCAAAAGTTTTAAAATCCCGGAGTCGGAGTCGACCATTTTTCCTCCGACTCCGCAGCCCTGCTCAACACAAGGTCAGTGGAAGACGTGCATGGGTTAGCTTTCCCTTCGCCCGCCACTATTTTCGGTCCACAGGCTGTTTAGCTAACAGGTATGTTCAGGCTACAGGTCACTTTCAAGGGTGCGGTCCTACATTTTACAGTACCGGAACGCCATTGAGAAATGGTTGCATCCTGAGTCGACGACGAGCTTGGGTCAGGTTCAAGGGTTTAGGCTGATAAATGAACTACTCATCACATCCTTTTGTTTGAAAAGATCAAAAATCTAAAAGTGCTTTTTAGCAATTCTACGAGAACAGAAATATTTACCGATGTTGAACGAGAGATCATACAAAGGATCTTGATTCATTGCTAGAAGTACAAGAAGAACAACAAGTTTAACAAAGCCAATAGGATGCTTGGGTTTATTAATAGATCTATTTCAAACAAATCTAAGAAGGTTCTTCTGCCTCTATATAGAAGTTTGGTAAGACCTCATTTGGAGTATGCTGTTCAGTTTTGGTCTCCTTACCTGAAGAAAGACATTAATTTATTGGAAAGGGTACAAAGAAGGGCTACAAGGTTAGTAAATGGGTTTTCTAATTTAGACTGTGATTCCAGACTTAGAATGCTTAATATGTATAGTCTTGAGCGAAGGAGAGCCAGAGGGGACATGATTCAGTTGTTTAAATTTATTAAAATGAATGATGTTACGGGGTTAGATTTTCGCACGGAAAGCAGGACAAGGGGTCATTGTTTTAAGCTGTTTAAATCTCAGGCTAATCTTGAAATTCGAAAAAATTACTATTTTAGCAGGGTAGTGGGAACTTGGAATAGCTTACCGGAAGAGGCGGTAAAGAGCAATAGAGTAGATGGCTTTAAGAGGGCCATTGATCTTCATTGGGGTCTTTAATTTGACTAGGACCAGCCAAGTTGGGCCCAGAGCCTGCTGCTGGTCGCCACATTTGTATTTGTATTTGTATAAGAACATGGGCTCTATTACAAGGGCGGATCCAGAAATGTTTCAAAGGATGGATTTTTCTTACTTACTTTTTGTAGTTTGCAAAATATTGATCGCATATTATTCGGATTTCAATTTTGAAACATTTCCAGTAAGATCCCCAAACCTTCTTCCCCAACTATATTAATACTCGTATAAAATTGCATTTTTAGAACTTCAATATCGAAAATGTACGGCCCGTATCGCGTCTCCCTTGCATCTTATCCCTGCTCAACTACTGTAACATAATGCAATTACATTCTTAAGATTTCCTCAAACATTGTTTAAATAGTAATGCTTGTGCACTGGGGAACCACACGAATAGTGTGATACTGAAAAAAGGTTGAAATATGTTGCAATCGAAAGCAAATACTGAGACTGTTTTGTCACGCATAAATTAGTTGCATTCTTGCTCCAGTTATCGAGAAATAAAGTCTTAAAGCCTGCCGAAATTTTAAGAAAAACGATGGTGTCACCAACTCAATATTTCGAGGATAATGCAAGCAGATCTCTCACACTTTTTGAGTGAGTACATCAAGCCCTTTACCTTTCTTCGAGGTAAGAAACTCTTTCCGGTGTTTCAATGGTGCAAGGATAACAAGCTTCTCCTTGTCATTTCATTACATTTTTAAATTTTAAAGCATCCGTACTAGCTCTTAGATTTTTTAAGATTTTTGATTTTATAGAGATGGTACATTGCAAAAAAGGAACTTGTTTTTACAGTTTAACACTGGCAGCAGATGTTCCAATTTAAAACTGTAAAATTTACATTAATAAACTAAAACTAGTAATTTTACAGTTTATTATTGTAATGTTAGAAATTTTACAGTTTATTACTGTAATGTTAGAAATTTTACAGTTTACTACCGTAAAGTTTGGCAATATAATACTGCAAAAACAACAGTATAATACTGGCAGCTGAGGTTCCAGCTTAAAACTGTAAAATGCACGGAAATAAACTGTAAAATTTCTAGTTTTACAGTTTATTACTGTAAAGTTAGCAATTTTACAGTTTATTACTGTCAAATTAGAATTTTTTACAGTTTATTACCATAAAATTAACTGTATTATACTGTAAAAACATTTATTTTTTACAGTGTATAGCTAAGTTCCACCATCTGGTAATAGAAACAATAGCAACACCACAACAAAAAGCAGTATCAGAATGTGGTGCGATCCGATGCATTTCAGCTCTAATGCAGCCTTGTCACCTAACGGTTTATGTGTAATCGATAGCTAAGGTCGTCGATAAAGACATTTTGTCAACATTCACAAATGGTTACTATTTATTATGCTCAGAAACTAACTTGACCGGCAGATTGTCAGTTACGAAATTATTTCTTTTATTGTAAGTTTAAGGTCATTCATAATGTTTATATAACATTAAAGAACTGAAGTTTGCCTTTATTGTCGTTAGTTATGAACTTTTTTACAAAGATTTTTGTATTTTTGTATTCGCTATCTTATTTCGAAGTTAGCCAGTACCATTTCAGCGTTACACGTTTTTAACCGGGATACTTGATACGCTAGGAAACATTTCGAAGTAAAAGGGATTTTTTAACACGTTTGTATTTGTAATAGTAGTAAATCAAGCATCTACAACTTCTGCAAAAAAATACTTCAATAGTTTTCTCTCTTCAAAGTCTTTGTATAAAATAATAAATTCATAAAGCAAAATTCATGACTTGCAAAACATTACAGATAGGAAAGGCCGTACATTTTGTTTTCTTGAATTTACCAATCCGCTATATTTAAATGAGAATCTGGAACAAGAATATCAATAAAGAAAATAAAAAGTTTTTTTCGCAAGTTTTGATTGTTTGTGCATTAATTTATCTTATCTTTTAATTCAATATGTTTTCCAATTTATCTCAATTTCAGCAACAAAAAAAAAACAAAACAAAACATTTTTTTCCCCTTTTTACACGGCATATTATTTCAAGCAAAATTTGCTTTAACAGGGATAGATTCCGGATAAGTAAAGCTGGAGCTATTTACTTCACCGCATCAACATGTGATTTAATTAATCATCACTCGTAATCCTCTTGAGATTCCTAATAAAAATGAACTCGGCGTTTTTCCTAATTCCGGAAAATGAACGATTCGCTTTCAATTACAAAGTGATCTATCCAATGCAACGTAATTAATTACGAGGAGGAATTCCTGCTGGAAATTTTCATTTAATCTAAAAAATATTGCTATCGTGTTCAGATCTGCAGTATTTGTTTTGTTTTAGTTTGTTGATTCATTTATTTACTTATCATTATTTCTTAGCTGAAGTGTATTTATAAGTTTATTTTATCAAAACTTTTTTCGTGTTGTATAAGGTCAATTAGATATCTATCTCAATGACATTATTGAGTATCAGAGGAAATAAATTGTTTTGCTTTTGTTCCTTCAAAGAAGTCAGGGTATCTTCCAGCCAGTACGCATACCTTTACTTCTCTCTTTTTTTTTTTTAAATTGAGTTGAGACTAATCCTCCAAATGTTTGACGAAGTCAGACAAGGTCCATCAGACCATTGACCCGTAGGAAATCGAGGACAAGAAGAGGTGATTCAAAGATTATTTCTTTGCAAAGTCCATTTTTTTTTTTTATTTTTAGTTCATTTGACTTTAAAAATTATAGCTTCCCCGGGTTGGGACTTTTTTCTTTTTTTGTCAAGTTTTGTCGGTGATTACTTGCCAAGTGTGTTTGTTGCCTTGGGTTTTGGTTGTCTTTTACAGCTTCTGATGATATTCTGCGTTTAGGTTTTTGTTTAGTTTTTGCGTTTCTGTCATACATTCGTTTATCTAACTAAAGTACAATTTGCATGACTTTTATCATCGTTTCTTGATTTGTCATTATACTCTGACTTTGTAGGAGGAGGAAGGGAGTTGGGGGAGGAGCTTCAACCCCTCTCACATTTGAATTCTGTGTTTAATTTATTTTCAGTTTAAAATATTTTTAAATACCTTTTTAATGTTTTTATTGGTGCGTTTTTTGTGCATTTCTGGCAAGGTATCTTACAAAATCGCCCGTCAGTAGGGCTTGGCGTCAGCAACTGTCTCCAAGCAGAACCAGAAGATTATACTGATGCTGTTAAAAAATAAAAAAAAGTTACTGGCTCAAAGATGCCTTGAATTACTGAATAACTAATAAAACATTATTGATTGAAATTTACGAACGATTGTAAGTCAAAAACATAATTTATATTGAAAATGGTACTATATTTTTTTCAAAAATGCATTTAAAAAATTACACAAAACGAGAAGAGTATTTTCGTAACATTAGAAAATCGGGAGCATTTTTGAGTGCTGAATGCAAAACTAAAGTGGGGTAAGTGCTAAAGTAGTCGGCCATTTAAGAGATCTTTTGTTGATCTTGGCTAACCTAGAACTTTCAGGCCAGCTATGAATACAGCAACAAAAACAAGGTAAAACTTTAGAATGAACCATTCTGATAGTGAATCACCTACTTATTTCAGAAATGAAAAAAAAAATGTTAAAATCCAAGCTGTTGTCAACACTAGTAAATGCTCCAGTAGTCGGCCACAGAATCAGCTTAGCTGAAAAATAAGCAGAATCGCAATCTTGGATGACGGGCACACCATTCAAAATGTAATGACTCATTCCAGGGGCGGCCCTAGCGGCGGACATTCCGGACCCCTGTCTGGGGCGGCAAATTTTAGGGGCGGCATTTTGGTTCAAATAATAAAATAAATTTTCTTCAAGGAAAGAACTATACAAAAAAAATTAACAAATATGATTCTTTTTACACTTAGGAATCTTGAAAGGTATGAATGTAGCGATGTTTGTGCGTGTTATTTTAATGTATCCATTTCAAGACATTTTCGGCTATTTCAACATAGCCTATTAAAACAAACGAATATAGATTTATAACATGAACGAATATTTAGAAACTATAATTGTTAATGGAGACATTTAAAAAAAAACTAATTACAGCAGATAACTTTAAGAACGTCAAGATTTTGAAATTGTTGGAAGAAGCTCGGGGGCCTAAAGCGTAGTTTTTTGGCGAGGGAAAAAAATCTCAATTCATCAAATGAAGCGCCGAATTTTACCGAACGAATAAACGAAAAAATAATAAAATGTGTGCATGCATAAATACTTACATCTGCTGAGAAGAGATATAAAATTTCATTGAAAAAAAATAAATAAATAAAATAATGCATGATTGTAATATTACAAAACTGTCTCACTATTTTCAAATTTTCCGAATCATTGGTAAAATAAAAATTTGCCAAATATGAAATTTTTTTGGAGGTCATAGTATCCTCCCACTGGGGTGCCCTTGATACAAGTTTTGTAAATTGTGTAGAGAGAAAATTGTAGAGAGAAACAAGGCAGATAAATGCGCTTGATCTAGCACAAAGGTCTTCAACTTAGATTCTGGGAAACCGTAGGGTTTCTTAGACATTTGAAAGTAGCTCAGCTAGTGATCACTATTTGCTCAATCGTAGCACCAAACTTTTAATAAAATTACAATTCTTATAAAAGATCAAGTGTTCTTTAATATTTCCAAAGCATTTCTTAAATATTTTCCTACTCAAAAAGAAAAATTATCTTGGATCAAAACTATACTTCATAACTGACACCTCCTAGCTCTTGATAAAATAAAGAGAACAGCAAATTGATATAACTACTGACAATCAATTTAAACTAATTATGCATTTTTAGAATAACATTGCACAGAATCCTGAAATTTTCAAAAAAACTGAAACATTGTTTATTGTTTTAACATAAGTGGGCGAAACATCTTTTGCTTCCTGTGCTATGACAAAAGCAAAATTGAGAAACAGATTAGAAGCTGAAGCTGACTGCTTACGTTGCTGATTCAAACAATTATTCCAGACGTGATAAATACTTTCCAATGAAAAATAATCGCAGCCAAGTTATGAATTAGCTGAACAGACTGATTTAAAAACTGACTCAGAAAGTTTGCAGGCTTAAAAGTCAAAACGAATTTAAAAGCAAAAAAACTTTTTTTAATACCCCTACAATACATTTACCAATGCATAATACATTTTCAACGATACATTACCTGTTATTTCTGATATAGCAAGCAAATTATTAATCTCTCATCAAGTTGTCATAAAAGTATGCATCAGCTACAAGTGTTATGTAACTGCATTTTTAAATGCTAATTTTACAAATTTTAGATAATTGATTGTATTTATATAGACTTAAAATATTATAGATTTATATATAGACTTAAAAATTTAGGACGTGTTATATATTTTCAGTACTAAACCCATTAAAAAAACAATGTTGAGAGAAATCTTTAGTAATATCTACATTTCTTAACTTAAAGCAGACGTTTCTTACAAAGTTAGTGCAATCTGTGAAACTAAGCAATTCAGTATTAAAATGCCAGAGACTAGAAAGTGCAAATAAAAGGCCTTAAATATAATTGTTCTAGATGTCTTGAAAACAATTAAATAAATCTTTGAAACTCTTTGATAAGTGCTGCAATTTTATTTTTTATCAAATGCATAAAACATCAATTGCCCTTATGGCCAGGATGTTACTCTTCTGTTTTTTAAATATTCACACCATTTCCTTTAACTTTAAATCATTTAATGCATTTTTTTCTATTGATCATTTTACATTTAATTCAGTGTTAGGTTAGTCAGTAGATTGGAGCGACGATCTAACACTAACTTTATATCGAAAGCCAATGTCAGTTTTCTTTTCTCCTACCAAGCTCTTTTTCCTTGTCGATTAATGTCACCGATTTATAGAACCACAAGCACAAACAATTTTTATTTAAATTGATTTTAATTTGCAGAAGAAGTTATAACTTTTAAAATGCACTGTTTACCTATTTCTCTCCTGTTATTTCTGTTGTCTTAGTTACATTGTATAAGACCTCAAAACGTAGAATTTTATACTTATTTTTCCAAATTTTTTCCGAGGGAGAAACCCCCAACCCTCTGAATTTGCAGCTATTCTATACTTTATGAAGAATAGACACCGCATCATTTTCCTCACTCATACTCATCCCTCTCCAAGGTCAATAGAAATGAATAAAGTAAAAATAAATGAAGACAGTATGAAGTGCAAAAACGGTAGTGGGGGCAAGAGCTTCTGAAACATCGAAAAAAAAAAGCCTACAATATAGTTTTGGGGACTACAAAAGAGCTCCTATATCTAAAATAGCTCAGGGCGATATTCGGTTTAAATCCGACTCTGAATATAGAATTCTATTTTGTCACAGTTTTTAATTCACAACATCTATTTATTAAGTTGTATTTATAAGCAATTTATTTCTTTTCAAACTTCAGAGGGGTGGCATTTTGCATTTTTGTCCGGGGCGGCAAAACTGCTAGGGCCGCCCCTGCTCATTACTCATGGAGTACTCCGACTACTGGAGCATTTACCCTACTTTGTAATGAACTAAGGTGCTATACAGCTCAATAAAAATATTTTTTAGAATCAAAAGAATTCTTAAAAAAAGAAGAATCATAAAGAAGCTGATATAAGAAATACGCTTAAGTATAATGTTATTTCGTACACTGCAAAAAATCAACTGTTGCTTTTACACTACAACTACTGGCAGCCGAGGTTCCAATTTCAAACTGTAAAATGCACAGTAATAAACTGTAAAACTAGTCATTTTACAGTTTCTTACTGAAAATTTAGAAATTTTACAGTTTAGTGCCGTAAAATTTAGCTGCGTTATATTGTAAAAACAACACTATAATACTAGAAGCCGAGGTTCCAATTTAAAACTCTACAATGCACAGTAATAAACTGTAAAATTAGCAATTTTAGTTTGCTACTCTAAAATTAGCAATTTTTACAGCTTATGACTATAAAATTGCTGTATTATACTGTAACAGCAACATTCTTTTTAGCCTACTTTCCCGTTAAAAATAAAAGAGACGAAAAAAGCATTAAAATTGGCTTAATGCATCTAAAAAATGTCGCCAAGTCCAAAAAATATCGCCAAGTTCAAAAAATATCGCCAAGTCCAAAAAATATCGCCAAGTAAAAAAAAGTCAAAAAGAAACAAAAAAATGAAATAAATATCGAAAAATTAAAAATTTGAAAGTAGGGTATTGAGATGGGGAATTTGTGTGTCGGTCGGTCTGTCGGTCTGTCTGTCCCCCCCTAATAACTTTTGAATGAACATTCCGATTTGGACAAACTTTTTTTTGTTGGAAAGATCTCGGCGAGTACAGCTCATTCCCATATTTGATTTTTCGATTTGAACAATTTTTGGTTCAACTTTGAGCCGTTCAAACAACCGGTCCCGCGATACTAACTTTTGAATGAACAGTCCGATTTGAACAAACTTTTTTTTGTTCGAAAGGTCTTTTCAAGGATACTTCATTCCCGTATCTACATTTTCGATTTGAATAATTTTTCGTTCAACATTGAACCGTTCAAGCAACCTTTCCCCACCTAATAACTTTTAAGTGAACCGCCAAACCCAAAAAATATCGCCAAGCCCAAAAAATATCGCCAAGCCCAAAAAATATCGCCAAGTCCAAAAAATATCGCCAAGCCCAAAAAATATCGCCAAGCCCAAAAAAAAACGCCAAGCCCAAAAATTATCGCCAAGCCCAAAAAATATCGTTAAGCCCAAAAAATATCGCCAAGCCCAAAAAATATCGCCAAGCCCAAAAAATATCGCCAAGCCCAAAAAATATCGCCAAGCCCAAAAAATATCGCCAAGTCCAAAAAATATCGCCAAGCCCAAAAAATATCGCCAAGCCCAAAAAATATCGCCAGCCCAAAAAATATGGCCAAGTCCAAAAAATATCGCCAAGCCCAAAAAATATCGCCAAGCCCAAAAAATATCGCCAAGCCCAAAAAATATCGACAAGTCCAAAAAATATCGCCAAGCCCAAAAAATATCGCCAAGCCCAAAAAATATCGCCAAGTCCAAAAAATATCGCCAAGTTAAAAAAAAGCCAAAAAGAAATAAAAAGGTAAAATGAATATCGAAAAAATAAAAATTTGAAAGTAGGGTATTGAGATGGAGAATTTGTGTGTCGGTCGGTCGGTCGGTCGGTCGGTCTGTCTGTCCCCCCCTAATAATTTTTGATTGAACATTCCGATTTGAACAAATTTTTTTTTGTTGGAAAGATCTCGGCGAGTACAGCTCATTCCCATATTTGATTTTTCGATTTGAACAATTTTTGGTTCAACTTTGAACCGTTCAAACAACCTTCCTCGCGATACTAACTTTTTAATGAACAGTCCGATTTGAACAAACTTTTTTTTGTTCGAAAGATCTTATCAAGGATACTTCATTCCCGTATTTACATTTCCGATTTGAACAATTTTTCGTTCAACATTGAACAGTTCAAGCAACCTTTCCCCACCTAATAACTTTTAAGTCAACCGTCCGAATTGAATAAACTTTTTTTTGTTCGAAAGATCTTATCAAGAATACTTCATTCCCGTTTTTAAATTTCCGATTTGAACAATTTTTCGTTCAACATTGAACCGTTCAAACAAGCTCTCACACCTAATAACTTTTGAATGAACAGTCCGATTTAAACAAACTTTTTTTTGTTCAAAAGATCTCGGCAAGGATGCTTCATTATCGTATTTAAATTTTCAATTTGAACATTTTTTTCGTTCAACATTGAACCGTTCAAACAAGCTCTCACACCTAATAACTTTTGAATGAACAGTCCGATTTAAACAAACTTTTTTTTGTTCAAAAGATCTCGGCAAGGATGCTTCATTACCGTATTTAAATTTTCAATTTGAACAATTTTTCGTTCAACATTGAACCGTTCAAACAACCTCTCCCCACCTAATAACTTTTAAGTGAACCGTCCGAATTGAATAAACTTTTTTTTGTTCGAAAGATCTCGGAGAGGCTCATTCCTATATTTCACTTTTCAATTTGAACCATTTTTCGTTCAATGATGAACCGTTCAGAAAAAATGTTAACATGAGCGCCTACGGAGAAATTTAAATTGAATGTTGATTCTGAACTTCAAGGCGGATTTCCTTCAAACTAACTTTGCAAGAAAATGGTTTTGTTAAATAATGTATTGTAAAGTACTTTTCTGAATAATCTTCAGTGAGGACTCTGATTCCTTTTCCGACAACGCAAACATGGCGGAAATGCAGGCTCAGAAAAAAGGACTGACTTGTCAGACGATTTTTTGTTTATTTATTTATTTGTTTTGTTTAATTTATAACTATTGTTTTTTTTTTTTTGGCAGACGATTTTTTTTGTTAACAAAAATTTTTCATTCACGAGAGCATTTTATTCTTTATTTATATTTATTAACTGGCAACGGATTAAAAATGAAATTCGAGACATTTTATAACGATTTTTTTTCTTTCTTTGATTAAATGTGTTTTGATGTTCTTTGTTCTTTTATTTATTTTTTTTTTCCTTTGAAAACGGTTGTGGAATTTTTCTACGGAAGAACTATGACAGTTACGTTCTTTAAATGGTGCGACAAAACTTTATTGACTCGTTTATTTACTTTTTACGTGTCTATTTCATCTGATGAGAGGGGTATATTTTGCTTTTAGAAATCAGCTTTAAGTGCTATAAAGGTATGTTTGACATAATTTTCAGTTTCAGATAATTAATAGAATATTGATCAGATGCTAGAATGCCGATATCGATGTACGGGAAAGTAGGCTCGTTTAGTTCTTGACAGAACTTCTTGTTTTACAATGTAGCCTCTTACTTCGAAAACACAAAAGCGTGTAAAGGTATCGACGATCATTTCCCAAATAGAGTCTTCTGAGTACGGCGCTAGGTGACATGAAATGAGCCTCCAAAAAACGTGGTCATTTCTTAAAAAAATGATATATTACATCCGTGTCAAAGTTTACTGGAAATCTCTTTATAGTCCGGGATACAATTTCAGATCACGTTTCGGGTTCGGAGAGTAAAGTATGCAAAATCCTTGCAACATGAATCGATTCGGGACTTGCTGAATTGAGTAAATGCACGGTCGTTTCTTTTCTGCACACTAAGAAGGGGTGATTGCGGGATGGCTTTGAAACTGGGAGAAAACTTGAATAAAGGGCATGTAGGTTATGTGGCCAGTTTTTTCCAGGATTTTTTTTTTCCAGTATGGGTTATGATTTCGTGTGTTTACACTGCAAAATATGAACTGTTGTTTTTACAATATTATACTAACAGCGGCGGTTCCAATTTAAAACTGTAAAATGCACGGTAATAAACTGTAAAACTAGCAACTTTACAGTTCCTTGCTGTAAAGTTAGAAATTTTACAGTATATTGCCGTAAAATTTAGCTGTATTATACTGTAAAAACAGTATAATACTGGTAGCAGAGTTTCCAGTTTAAAATTGTAAAATGCACGGTAATAAACTAAAATGAGCGATTTTACAGTTTATTACTGTTAAATTTGCAATTTTACAAATTTGTATTCGGCACATTTTGCTGACGATCCGGCAATTTGAAGACAATAAATTGCAACGTTGAGATTATTTGTTCTCTTTAGTTTTTCGAATTGTTTTTTTAAAAGATGCCGAATGTTTTTTCTCACTAAATGTTATGCATGTACGACATATGTACTTGTACATGCTTGCATTTTATCATTCGGTAAAATTGGAACTTCATTCGGCAAATTGATAATTTCCCGCCTCCCAAAAGTTTTAGTTAGGGGCGCCCCTGTGCCTACTTGCAATAGATCATTACTATTATTCCCCTCACAGAGTGCAGCTCCCCCGCATCGCCCTGCAACTACCCTCTTAGGGCCCTGCTCCACATTGACGTAAAGCAGAAAAATAAAGCAGAAGCGTAAAATGGAGCAAATAGTGTTCCTATGGAAAGTACCCGGATTTTCGGTTCCTGCCTTCGGTTTCGGTCGCGTTTTACGCTGATGTGGAGTAGGGCTCTTACAACTGACAACTTAACTTACAGAATCAAACATACTTCTTATTGAAATGCTCAAGATTGAGGCAATGGTTTGTGACCCGGACGTGATTTGTTCCAGCATAGCTATTGCAGCCGAAAACGGATGTTTTTTAAATCAGAACCACACCATATTCTGCAGTGCTAAGAGCAAAAGTGGCCATCTGCACTCGAGCTCAAACTGAGATAAAACTCTTTAAAGTTTTGCGTCACCATGTTTTTGTTTCAGATGAAACTTTTTCAGAATTTTTTCAAAAATATTTCCCGCTCTCAAATGACCATATAATTTAGTATTTAGGTAAAATACGTCACAAAGAGCCACCTGGTGGTGATAATTCAATTTTGTTAAAAAGTGCAGATGCGACTTTGGTGCCTAGCACGGCAGTATTAATGTGTCTTTTCTTTTAAAAAAAAGTTTACAAACTTATGCATGGTTCATTGTTAAAGAGGAAATAATTCAAATATTTGGTTATTATTTGTCATTACATACAGTCGAGTCCGTTTAATGGAATAGCCATTTTAGCACTAAAAATTATATTAATAAGCGGGATATTCCATTATCCGGGATCAAAATAATGCATTACATCGGTTTCGTACATTGAAAATGTATTATATATAAAGCGGGATATTCTTTTAACCGATATTCTAATAAGCGGGCTCGACTGTATTTATCAGCGAAAAGATGAGGCTTTTAAATTTATTCTGAAAGATAGTGTTACTCTGATTGTGATACCATTTAGCAAACAAATACGCATTTGAAAAATATGGAAATACACCACTTTTACATTGAACGACACATATAGTACAAAAATGTGCGCTAACAGCATATGGATCTCACTCAATGCACTACTTTATCAAAAGGTTGATATCTCACAGCAACTCACTATCAGTTTGATCCCCATGAGTTGAAGTAATATTTCGTTCCTTCATCACTGTTGGGTCATCGTTTTCTTCAAAGAAACCTGCGCCTATAGAATAACTATAGAATTACTATTATTCCACTCGCAAAGTGCAGCTCCCCCACATCACTCTGTCCAACTATCCTTTCATATCTGACAACTTAACTTAGATAAAGTTGAATAAAACAGATGTCTTTAAATGTGTTTAATGGATTTCTTATTGATATGCTCAAGATTGAGGTAACATAGTTAGTGACCCGGACGTGATTTGCTGCAGCATAAGAATAGTAGTTTAGGTAAAAGTTTTTTTTCTTTCGTGTCATATTAATATAGCCTTTCCTAAAACGGAAAAAAATCTGAAAATTACATAACATATAATATTCAAAATAAATGCTAAACAGCGTACGATCCCTTTTCAATGCATGCTGATGTCAAAGGGTTGATATCTCACAGCGACTCACAATCAGACTCATCCTCATGTGTTGAAGCAATATTTCGTTACCTTCATCACTGTTGGTACATCGTTTTCTTAGAAGAAACCTGAGCCCACCTGCAATAGAAAATTATTATTATTTCTCTCGCAGAGTGCAGCTCCCCCACATTGCCCTGTAACTATCCACTCATATCTGACAACTTATCTTCATTTGCAGTCACGACCCCACAAGCATTCACTCACAGTAAAGATGACCTTTCCACCCTAAGACTACTCCATGGATTCTCTTTCCACTTTGGCTCACAGACACGAAATCTTCTCCGTCCCGAAATTTTAGCCAGAACTCTATCATCAGGTGAAGTATAAGCCGTGTGTTTAGCGAAGAATGGAACAAAAAAAAAGTTACAGTTCTTCACTTCACTTCGAGCAGATAATCTGCAGGGACGAGCGCGAAACGAAGGAGGAAGATAAAAACAGCAGTTCTGTGCTATTAGCATATCTCCTCTATTTCAGATCTTCAGCTTTTTTCTTTGTTGTTGGAAAGTTTTTTCTCTTTTCTTTTGTTTCGTCATCGATTTTCATATCTGGCACGTTTTTCGCGGATCTGGATAAGATCGCTTTTAATTCTCCTCCGTGACGTTTTTATCTGTGAAGAATTTGAAGTTGAGCAGTTACTTTCTGCATGCTACCGTTTCATGATAAAAATGAATAAATAAAATAAAGTAAAAAAACTCAGCTGAAAACAATACATTGAACTCTAAAAGACTGATTTTGGTATTTTTCGCGGCCTTATAAAATTACACTATTTTGCTTCTAGTTTTGTATTTTTAAACTTGTATTTAATTTTACTCGAAGTCAAAATTAAAATGTATTTTTTAAAAACATACTAACTCATTCAAAAAAAACTCAAAAATAAATATATTCTTAATAAAAAAATTTTCGCACTAGAAAAGATATTGTACAAAAGATATTCTATATTCACGGGTATTTTGAAACTTTTTCTTAAGTCACTAGATTTTTTTAACCGTCATTTTCCAGAAGAATTGTTTTGTTCATTTCTAGAAACAATATCTGTTGTTGTTGTTTCATATATCACTCGGGTATCCGAGCCCGAGTAGATGAAATCTATTCGATAAGATTTTAATAATCCTGCCTTATGACCTTTTATACAGGAAAGGAACGGCTTCCGTTTTACGAGCACCATTAAGGTGGAAGACCGTTTTAGCTCAACGCACATGCCAGAAGGACCCGTTTATAGGGTAGGCATCCATTCATAACACACTTTCACACACAGAAACTACAATGACATGAGAGAGAGAAAGTACGTCCATGCCCAAGCCGGGATTAGAACCCGAGGGCCACAGCATCACGGTCAGACGTTTCAACTACTAGACAAGGTGACCGAGAGAAACAATATATCGTCGGCAACATGCTAAAATAACGAATGTGACCGAGCGGATGAACTGACCAAGAAGGGCTGTAACTCCAACAATCCTTCCTCTTCAGAACTTACCTTTTCAGAATACCAATCTATTGTAAATTCTGAGATTTTGAAGGAGTTCAAGATGCCTACCAAGATCCTACCATGAGTGGTACGCTGGCAAAGAGCCTGGCTCTTCATTCGCCCTCAATTGTGACAGATCATCGAAAAGTGCAATTTCTAGATTAGCAAGCGGCCACACGAAGAGTCTCTCATTCATTGAGGGCAGGAAAGTCTTCGACGTCTGCTGTAAATGCAAAACCCAGCAGGCCTCTCCAGAGCACATCCCGGACTGTCTAGGACTTTGCAAAGAAGATATCTTTGAATCACCTCTTCTTGTCCTCGATTTCCTCCGGGTCAATGGTCTGATGGACCTTGTCTGACTTCATCAGACATTTCGAGGATTAGTCTCAACTCACGAATGTGAAAAATCGCGTTTTTCAAGTTCGTTTTTCAAGCTCGAATTTTACTAATATTTAAAATAAAAATGATTCAATCGAACGATAGTTTTACACTTAAAGATATCTGTAAAAATGTAAAAATTGAAAACAACGAAACACGTCAGGTGGAAAAAAAATATATTCAGTGTTTTGGCTCTCCTGAAAAGTGCCAATTTTCACATTCGCAATTTTAGCATGGTGCCGACGATATTTTTAGAATCAATGAATCCTTTCTTCCAAACTATATAAATATATAATTTATATGAGTAAAATAAAATTGCGTAGGAAAAAAGTAGTTTAATAGTAGTTTAATTAGTAAATTTAGTTTCAACCCACCTTTTCTTTTGGTGCGTCCCGGAACCCCAAGCTGAGTACCTCCAAATATCCCCACTCCAAAGCTCTGAGAAACGTCGTACAGAAAAAAACGGGGGGGGGGGATACTTTAATGGAACACAAATGGCATTAAATTTTATACATTTTAAAAAGCGTTTTCGAATTAGGCTTCTAGATTTTTTGTTCACCATCGGCATAATATGCTGAAAGCCAGAGAACGCCTATGTATTGGGTTTTAAGCACTTTAAAACATATCGAAAATCTCCCACGTTTTGTTGAACATTTAGATCGATAAACAGCACTTAAAATAAAGGCGAAAAGTTTCCGACTACGTACCTATGTTTCGTAGAAAGTTGAGATTTATGTCACTCTAAAATAAAAAATTAAAAAAAAAGAAGAGAAAGAAATGTAGTTGAAGTAGTTGCTAACAGATAATTGATGACTTACTTCATATAACCTTGCTGATTTCTTTTTTTTTTTTTTCAATTTTATTGGCAGCTTAAAAATCAATCAAAATATATAAGTTATAGATCAGCTGAAATTTTTGACTGTTGTCAGCAAGAAATCATATATTTATTTTATTACATACACTTTAGTGCGAATCAAGCTGATAGAAATAGTCTTTAGGCTTAAAAATCATTTTTATAATTTATTTTAGTGTACACAACGAGAGGGTTAATGAAATACCCTAACTTTTACTCAACACTACCATTTTTTTTCTCTAAGCTATATTCCATGCTGAATAACATGACTCGCAGCGACTCCGACGTGTGTCACAATGTCTCCCCCCAAATATGCCACCACGTTTTACTCAGCATTTCCAGCTGTCACCCTCTCCGTATTCGAAAATCTCTATTCTTCCCATGGACGGAAGGAAACCTCCGGAAAAGGGGCGAAAAAAAGATTCCGATGTTTTCGAGTGGCCGGAGCCCTTTGATGGCTTGATCGATAGAACCTGGTGTGAGAGAGCTGTCACACGAGGTTTATGTGACTGGAGAAAAAATGTATGGAATTGAGTGAGCGAAATTTCACTCATTTTTTGCCAGGCGTTGAGCTGCTCGAGAAGAATTTATTCATACGTGCCTTTTACATGCGTAATAGACTAAGTAAGTTAAAATGGCCAAAACGGCGTTTTCAAAAAAAAAAAAAAAAAATCTGACGTAATATATGGGTGATTCTCCAAAATCCGAACGATATGATGTCCCCGTAGGACAGCACAAAAAGTATTTGACCTAGAAAGTTATTTTATTTTTTTAATTGTTAGAAATACTTATTCTGATGTTATTCAATTCATATTAAAGCAATTTTTCATTTATTTTTTTCTACAAAAGTTTTTGAATAGCCAAAAAGTCACCTTTTTTGCGTGTCCCAGCCTGTTTCTAAAATGTAAATAAATTATTTTAAAATTTTACGTGAACATTGCACAAATTCCACTTGCAGTGTTGAATTATGTATAGTTATGAGTGTAATATAGTGTTGTTTTAGCTTATTTAAATGATTATATAATCAGGTAGATCATTTTGAAGTTTGTCCCCAGATTGCATGTCCCTCTCCTGGCCTACAAATTGGTTCAATTATTAAAGGCAAAAAGAAGGAATTTTGAATCTGCAGTACTATAACACTGTTTATTCTCATCACTTCTTTGGACTCATAGAGTATTTTGTCTATAGAATGTGTCTGCTGTTCGTATTATTATTCCTTAGTTCAAAATGAGGTATGTAACATTTTCGATGTCCCTCTCCTGGCCAACATTTCTGTTCTAAATAAAATAAAAATAATAATTCTGCCTGCAGTGTGTAATTGAGTTAAGAGGATAAAAGAGAAAAATACCATTATTTACCTTCTATATAATTCCGGGTAGAAATATCAGCCTTTTTTGATTAAAATGTCCCTCTCCTGGCGCAAAAAAATGTCCCTCCTGGCGCAAAAAAAAAAAATGTCACTCTAGCATTACTTTTAAAGCACTGGTAAAACATCCGGTAGAATAGATGGATTTATTTACCAAACATTAGTTAAAAATATTAAAAAGGAGTCTCATTTATTAAAAAAAGTATTCATTTAGAAAAATTTGAACTTTATTTTATGATTGTAAATCTCTTTCTTCATATAAATATTAAATTTGTCGGATGCTGCATCTCTTAAAACAGTGTTCGTTTAAGGAGGTTGTAAATTAGTTTTGTTTGTCAACAATAAACATAGTTTTTCATTCATGTTGAAGTTATTTCTTTGTTATTGTTGTAAAATTTCTGATAATCCTTGATAAAATTCATTTGTTTGCTCGCTTAGTGCTTCTTGTCACTCTCTCAGTTTGAAAAAATTGACCCCCCTTTTTTGGGGTGTAGCATACTTAAAGTGAATTCCCTCTATTTTTCTCTTAATAAGCTACTAACAAAGAATAAGTATGATTTTTAAAAGATTTTTTTAAGCATTTTTATTTTTATAGAGTTTGTGAGTCGAAAATGCCAGGTTTTTGGAGAATCACCCATATCTATAGCCTTTTTTTTTTTCGGAAAAAAGTGAGGTTGACCACAGGCATGCCGGGAAATTTGAATTTTCCGGCATGCGGATAGTTCAGGTTCATTTTGTAGCAAACAATTACCTGGTGACAGTAATTCAATTTTGATAAAAAATACAGATCAGACTTTTGTGCTTAGCACGCGGCGTTTAGTTGAATATATATTTGTAATAGTATTACATTGTTTTTTTTTCTTCTAACCTCAGTTTTTCCAGCTTGCCGTAAGGGACCAGGCAATTTTCATTTTGGACCTCAGACGTTGTTGTCCCTTTTTCAAATTGAACTCCAACTCTTCCACAGGGTGCGCCCCGGTGCTCCACTTCCTGGAACTCCCATCGCACCTGCTCCTTTAAATGGTGGCGCCCATGTCCTTCACACACACACACACACACACACACACACACACACACACACACACACACACACACACACACACACACACACACACACACACACACACACACAGTGACGGACTGGCTATGTGGGAATTTGGGAAAATGCCAGAAGGGCCGGTCCTTTCCTAGGCCAAAAAGGGCCGGCCCATATAAACCAGACTTTTTTTTTTATCAAAAAAAAAGTAATTTCCGTAAAACTATCAAATACAAGGCCGCCAAGACGGCTGGAGCAAAATTTCTAGAGTTCGACTGCAGAAAGGGAGCGGGCCATCTATTTCTAATGTTTGAAGAAAGGGCCGCCAAAGCAAAAAAAACGAGCTGATGAACTTAAACGCGAGTATATCAACAATCTACTGTAGATGTACTTCTGAATGACCAACAGTTTAGGTCAATTGTCTGTCAGATGCTTATCATTAGAAGGGTTCGTAGCCATCATGTGCGTGGTTCTCTTTTGTGCCTAGTTAGCAAAAAGGATACGAAGTCTTGTGCCATCTCTTGCCACCTGCTAGCCCCGGGTGTAATGAATGTAATAAAGACGTTCGTCAGGGAAGACACAGTCCTTCATCGTTCAGACGCCCTTCTTGGGGCACACTTGACGACATATTTACATTTTTAATTTTTTTAATGAAAATATTATTATAAAAATCCCTTCAAAATGGGGACAAAAACGTAGGCCTCCGGAATAAGCTTTAAATAGATAAGAAGTTAAAATACAGTCAGCAGGGTTTAAAATTTTATACTGAATACTAAGATTAAATTTTTGGAGCTATCAATTTGAAAAATTTGCTAAACGTACCAAATTATAACCTACAATACAATTGCGGTTTTAAAAAATTTTTTTTTAATTTCAAAATATTTTTCGGTTTTATCCTCCACATCTCTTTGCCCCTATATCATCTAGGGTCTTCCAAAACTGCTTGTTTAGAGCTAAAATTTTGAAAACGAATTTTCAAGAGAGTGTCTAGGATCCCATTCTCCCTATCATAATCGGAGATGATTAGATTTTCGTTTTTAAGATTTCAATTTCGAAAAAGTTCTCTTCCTGGAACCTCGTTTAGATTACCAAAGATTGTCAAAATTGCATTTTCAAGAAGATTAATTCGAAAATTTTCCTCGAATCCTCGTCCCCTGAATTTTACCAAAGATCGTCTAAAACTGCACTTTTCGAGCTACAATTTAAAAAAAATTCCCGGGGGAGGACCGCCTTTTCTATACTATTAATTGATGTATAACAGATGCCCTTTAAAAATTTCGATTTGGAAATCGGAAGGTTGAGTACCCCCCTCGAATTTCATTTTCCTCCCCAGCATTTTCGAAGATTAGTTTTAAAATACATTTTTAAAACTACAAAATTCGACCTGAGTAATAAATACACTCGCGATTAAACTTATATTAAATTGCATTCTGCTACTGCCCTTAGTGTGGTCTCAGTAAATAAATTTCAAAATTGTTTGGGTATAATAATTTGGAGAAGTTCATGATTTTAGTTCACCGGCAGACACTCCCCCCCCCCCCACCGGGCTGCATCTGAAAAATATGCCAGGGCTGAATTTTCATCCCAGTCCGTCCCTGCACACACACACACACACACACACACACACACACACACACACACACACACCTGTCGTAGTTCGTCACTGCGAAAAACATAATTTGAATTCAATACGTCAAAATTCAATTTCTTTAAAATTTATTTCATTTTATGGGTAGATGAAGGAGAAGGAGGGGGGGGGGTAGTATGTTGAGAATGTTTCAAACTTGATAAGACCCCCCCCCCTCCTCCTCATTTTTGTACGTGGCATGATTCTTCTCTTTGATGAGTACATATATGAAAATCAGCTCAACTTCATCCTATTGTTTTCCTCAGAAGAATACAACTACAGTTCCAAAATATTTCTTGGCGTCATAAAAGGGCCAAATCAATAAATCCATACAAACTGTGAAATTCAAATCTTCCCGGAACATAACCCTGGATATTTTTGGAACACATTATCGTTGAGAAAGTTTTAATCAGAACATCTGAGAGCAGCTCACTATTCTCATTTTGTGGAGAGAGGAAAAAAAGTTCGTGAAGAACATTTCATTCTTTCTTTTTCAATAACTTTGATAAGTTTCAATATTTTTTTTTTCTGAAACTTTTCCAGAGACGCATTTTTCGTTTTTGCCAGATATGTTCTAAAATCACGTTCACGTGAAGAGCATTAACTCTTTCTTTCTGCTTTCGAGCAACTATGGATTCGAAAGGAGCTCGGCTTGTCTGATAAAATATTAAATGCTAATCTATTGGATTGAGTTAGATGGGAATTTGCTGAGGTGTCCATTTCAGTTACTGTTTTAAAACTGTGATTGGCGCATCGCTCAAGTTTTGCCGGCCAAACCAGCAAAATATAATTGTTTTGTTAATCATTCTTAGATTAATAATGAATATGTCCGGTAAGAAGGCAGGAGATTGAAGTTTTGTCATATGTTTAGTCACCATTTTATGTTTAGTAAATATTAATTTATCGGAAAGCGTACAAAGCAGGGCTACAAGGTTAGTAAATGGATTTTCTTATTTAGACTATGCTTCCAGACTTAGAAATGCTTAATATGTGTAGTCTTGAGCAAATTAGAATCAGGTGGGACATGATTGAGTTGTTTAAATTTATCAAAATAAAAGGTGTTACGGGGTCAGATTTTTGCACGAAAACGGGACAAGGGATCATCGCTTTAAGCTGTTTAAATCTCAGGTTAACCTGGAAATTCGGAAAACTGACTATTTCAGCAGGGAATTTGGAACTTAGTTTACTGGAAGAGTCGGTAAAGAGCAAGGGAGTAGATGGCTTTAAGAGGGCCATTGATCTTTATTGGGGTCTTCAATTCGACCAGGACCAGCCCAGCTGGGCCCAGAGCCTGCTGCTGATCGTCGCATTTGTATTTGTAACATCTTGACAAAAACCAGAAGAAGAAAAAACGTTTTTTTGGCCACCACGTCTCATTTTTCGATTTTGACCAAACTTTTCATGTTTTTTTACTATCTTTATACCTTCATTCAGCACACTATTTACCTTCAAATGTAGCTTTTAACCCAGTAATGCCTAGCGTCCCTTTTTAGGGACGGTCCATAAAAGGTTCTGAATTTCCCCGAAATGAACATTTCAACCAAATAATAGTGTTCAATGAGTACCTTGTTATTGTTTCAATGCGTTATTAACAGATTGCAGCACATAACCATTGTAAAATGTGTTCTATAGCAGTTTTAATAGGATCTTTATCAAAAATGACATCGTTCACAATCTCAAGAAAAAAAGCTAAGTTTTCAAAGTGATTCCCAGGTTCAAAGTTTATGTTAATCGCTGATTTTATTTCTTTTTATAAAATGTCTTTTTAAATATTATATCGTAGACAGAAAAAAATTTTAGTAAAAAAAGTATGTACCCTCTGGGGTCTATCGTAACTTTTAAGGGACGATTTTTCTTTCCTTAATAAAACAATTATTTTTTACATAATATTTTTTTTACTATTTTTCCCGTCCATTAAACACTGTTTGTAACCGGTATACAAAATATCTTTAGGAAAAAAGAGTCAGGCATTAATGGGTTAATATTGCTTAATTTAGTTGGCGAATTATGTTGCAAATTTTAATCCTACAACATGGTTTCATACAATACACCGGCAGCTCTGTTGTACCTTACAGGAGACTGTAAACAGCTTAAAAAGTAAACTATCGCTTTCTTGACTTTTTAAGCTGTTTGCTTCTTTTCATGTTGCTTTTGTCGGATGTTTTTATACCCATAAGCTTGCATTTTGTAGTTTAAAAAAGCGTTAATTGTTCCTTGTAACGCCGAAAAACGCGTCTGCGTATTCTGAGCATTTGTGCTTCTTAGCGTTGTTGCATTTACTGAATTCCCCGGGCGGACCCAGAAATTTTTCAATGGAGGGCAATTCTGTACCTCAGAACCAGACTAACGTAAGTCCATTTTCGTCATTTTTCGATAGAGGGGAAAAACGATTGTCGAATACATCGTTTTTCCCCTCTACTGAAAAATGACGAAAATGGACTTACGTTAGTCTGGTTCTGAGGTACAAAATTGATTTTTTTAAATAATTTTAGTATGCATACTGGTTTACAAATATCGATCACAAAGGATTCTCACTTCAATTCCGTAACATTTCTGGGAGAGACGCCCAAACCTTCTTCTCCAATTTCATTAAAACTCGTATAAAATTGTATATTTTTAGAACTTCAATATCGAAAAGTTACTTAGGGAATAATACCAAGGGAGAGGCAATCGCTCATATCGCCCCTCCCTTGTATCCGCCCTAGTTGAATTCATAATTTTAGCATAGATTTAATATCACTGTCTACAATTATGCTTGTAAGAAAATTCGTTTTTTTTTTAATATTACAATTCTTTCATCATCACAACTAAAGACGTTCATTACATGACAGCTATCTCCAAACTAATTACATAACAGTTTACCCTTACTCGAACGCCTCCCATAACGCATGACCATTAGACGATTTTTTTTATCGTGACATATTATCGGCGACAAAACGCCAGGTTACCGAGCATCGCAGGAACAAACAAACAAATGTCATCTGTCAAAAGAGCCCTGTACCGTAAATGTCCAGGAAGCGTGGCAAATTGCTTCTTGAATAACAAAAGGACGCCCCTGCTTCCTCCTTACGAGAAACAGAAACTCATTACGATTGATAGTTGCCGTATGCCGTTCTGCGCATGCTCCGACGCGTCCTGCTCACACGAGTTGAAGAATATTTGCGATCATTAGCCTTCTAAGAATTCGACAGATGGAACAGATGGACGAGGGAAAAACGAATATTTTTTGGCATAAGATATGAAGTATTTGTCCTGAGAGTTAAATGAAACTAGATTAACTTTTTTTCGATTCTGACTATTTTTTTTTCCTAACTGAATATATTTGAAAATTTCTAGACATGAGAACCAATATTTCCTAAGTTCATATTTAAAAGTGCTGGCGAGAAAGAATTATAACAAGAATATTTTTTTTAATATCCAAATACTTTCAACAACTTCAAGTATTCAATTCTATGAAATCTTAGAAAACATAAAATTCGGATGAACGGAGCATGTTAGATTAAAGTAATTTTAAATGACTTCGTCTAACCAAACGTAGCTCAATCTTTTTATTTATTTTTTTTTTTTTGTCTCACAGGCAATGAAAATGTTTTCAATATCTATATATATAAAAATGAGTGTATGTATACTTGTTCTCTATACAAATCCACAGTTTGCGTCAGATTTTCATCAAACTTGACACAGAGGTTCCTTGATGCCCTAGAATTCTCATAGGCGGGGTTTTGAAATTTTAAAAAATCTAAAAAGCTCAAATTTAAATTTTTTGTCAAAAATGACCCTTTTATAGGAATCTAGCCTATTTATATTGTAATCGAGATAGGCCTTTTAGCATTCAAATTGATGAAATTTATTAAATATGAGTATTTTCCAACATTGATTACGATTAAAGTAATGAATTTTCAATTTAAGGCTCACCTATTTCCTTTTAGCATTGAAATAAGTAAAAAACAATCAGAATTCATGTGGACTTTATAAAAGAACCACGGATTTGAATTTCAAATTTGTAATGCAACGACAGTTGCGTCTGTAATGAAGATAAGCCTTCAGAACGAGGAAATAGATTTATTTCTGAGTTATAATAATTTTTATTTTGTAGGTGGGAACAATTAATAGAGAAAGGTTAATATTTTAAATTTGGCGCGTGAAATTGATGCAATTTTTTCACTTCCATGTGCATATATTTCATGCCAGTGGACGCGGCAAAGCACAGACAACATTTATCTTTAATTTTCACCTTTTGATAAGACTATTTTTCTGTAAACGTTTAACTTTCTGTAATATTTTAGTTTTTTTCAAAGTTTGTACCTAAGAGACAGATTGATGCAAATTATTTTATACCCATATGAATAGAACTCTTTCAAACTTTTTTTCCCTGAATGCTATGTTGTATTAATAAGCACCCGGGCAACGCCGGGTATTAAGCTAGTTAAATAATAATTTTTAAAAAACTGTACAAAGTATTTAATACCTGTTACGTAATTTTATTCTGAAATATTACCCAGCTGTGCCCCATGTTAAATAAAATAATGACAACAAAAGCAAACTACTTTTTTCTACTCCAGAACAAAAAAAAAATTATAATTTCACACATTTTTCATTTGATAAAGGTCTTCCAACATCCACATCAATAAAAAAAAGAAAGAAAATTTGAATTTTTATGACTCGAATTCAAATTATGTTTTTCGCACTGACGAATTGAGATAGGTTTGTGTGTGTGTGTGTGTGTGTGTGTGTGTGTGTGTGTGTGTGTGTGTGTGTGTGTGTGTGTGTGTGTAGGCGATCGTATCTGTGTGTGGTCTTTCGCTAGCATGTCTTCCACCATGTAGACTACTACAAAGAGATGGGATTTTCTAGTACGCGCCTTTAAGTCACCAGACCTAACACCATGAGATTTTTTCCTTTGGGGGTATGTTAAAAAATACTGTGTTTATACCCCTCTGACCTGTTTGCTAATCTTGAAAAATTAAAAAATTGGTTCAGTGCAGGGGCATTTCACGGCATTTGTGACATAGGGGTGTCCGTAACAAAACGTTTTAAAAGTTCACAATTTTTATATATATTGAAAAAGTACATTCTAAAGTATATGAAAGTCATATTGTTATCATAGTTCACTTTATATTATGTTTGTAATTAAAATTGCATTTTCAATGTTCTGAGTGCAATTACAAACATAAGTGCATTATACAGGGTGTCCACTCCAATCGTGGACCAATAGCTAATTTCTAAACCGTTAGAGATAAGCATAGAGTTTATTTAGGAAAAAATCTCCAAATTATGAAAGGAATTTTGGGTCTATTCAATGTTTTTCAAAAAATCAAATTTTGAAAGAGTTACGAAATTTAAATTTTTATACAGCCCCCCAGTCCTATCAATCATACATAGTAAAACATTCTTGACACTGTAACGTTTAAAACTAAAAAAAAAATCACTCCTCTACCACAAAAATTGACCGAGTTATGACGTTTTGAAAAATCAAGATTTTGCATTATTTCATGACGTCATCGAGCGATCGCTTAAGGGACCGTATGCGAAATCCTTCAAAATCTTAATTTTTCAAAACGTCATAACTCGGTCAATTTTTGTGGTAGAAGAGTGATTTTTTTTTAGTTTTAATCGTTACAGTGTCAAGAATGTTTTACTAAATATGATTGATAGGAGTGGGGGGCTGTATAAAAATTTAAATTTCGTAACTCTTTCAAAATTTGATTTTTTGAAAAACATTGAATAGACCCAAAATTCCTTTCATAATTTGGAGATTTTTTCCTAAATAAACTCTATGCTTATCTCTAACGGTTTAGAAATTAGCTATTGGTCCACGATTGGAGTGGACACCCTGTATACATGGGGCCAAATGGCAACTTTAAGGTCGCCATAGTTAAGCGGCACCCTTCAAGGGGTGTCGCTGGTGCTACAACGTTTGATCCTTGAAGGTGTCTGTAGTTTTAATAGTGTACATCGTGTATGGTAGGAGTTTGGGAACAAGTGTGAGACGTCAGGAAGAGCGCACGTAAAACATCTTCATGATGATTTAAGTATGTAAAAATTTGTTTTTGTACCATTCTTACTCTCAGAAATACTATACAAGTTTGAAACCCCGCCATTCTCTTTGAATCGAAGCATTTAAGTAAATTAATTGGGACTTTGTTTGAACCACTAGTAAGGGTACTTCTCCTACGCAGAAAACCTACATAAAAGTCGGGAATTTCATTTTGATCATTCGATGTGTTCTAATCTCGTTCGATTAGATGTCTTCTTATAATGCTATCTATCGGGAAAAAAAGTTATCTTAAGACATTCCTCATCTTTATATGTTTTCTTTGATTTCTGCCATTGATTTCATGAATTTAAATCATTGTCTTTGGTGTATTTTTATCCGTCTGAGTTTTCTTGCTTTTCTGATTCATGTCTAGACTGAAATTCGTCTCAAATAAATTTTAACGATTATTTTACTTAAAAAACGTGAAGCTCTAGTTTTTGGGGTTTTTTTACTTCAACTCTTTTCGAGAAAAAGGGAAAACAACCTTTTTTCTACATTTTGAATTTTTCCGTACATGTTTAATGAATTTCGTTTCTTTCAACAGTTTTAACAGAAATGTAGAGCTGTGTGGACTACTCCGACAACAAAAATTTAATTAACCAATAAAGATTCTTCTAAAAACGATCAAAATCAATATTCATCGAATTAAAAATTAGAAGGGTTAAAGAATGGAAAATTTCAAAATATTAATATGAGAGCATGCAAGGCTGTACTTCTATGAAAAGGTATTCAATATTTTTGAGAATGCAGAATATGAAGAGAGTACTATATGATGTCTTATTAAATTTGCTTTGGATTTTTTTGGACTGGTGTTATATTTTCTGGACAGACTTGTGTTCATAATTATAGTAATAAATTTAAAAACATCATATGTAGAAAATATTTCGTAACTATAGGCTGTCTCCAGACAGCCATTATTCCGTACCTATTTTATCCGGAACTTTCGATTAACCGAAGGAGATCCTATCCCAAATCACTTCAGCTTATTTTGGTCCTACTGTATATCAAATGGCTTTCCGATATTACTGTTGAGTCGAACTAGCTTCATTCTGTCAGATTAAGGCGGCAAAATTTCAGATTTCAAACGCATCTGTGATTTAAAACACATGAGCTTAAAATTTTAAGTCGGTCAGTTTACGCGAATCAATTTTCATATAATTGAAATAACATAAACACAACTCTTTTACGAAAATATTGAGATGGAAGACAAATACCATGCTATTTAACTGCAAGTTGATTATTTTGAACACACCTTTTTTCTTTCATCAATAGTTCCCATTAGTTTTCTAAAACATCCGGTGTGTAGCTGCCTATTGTTGATTTTCTCACTTTCTATATCTATGACCTACCTACCTAAGGTCACGCAGACTAATAACGCACCGGACCGATGAGTTGTAGAGAAAGAAGAGAAACAAAAGAACACTTTACAAATGCTTAGACATAAAATATACAGGATCTTTATCAACCCATTCATGCCCAGTAGCCTAAAAACGGGACGCTTGTTAGTTATTGCATACAAAAACCTGTAATGGGTATATCATTTTACTAAAGATGTTTTTCACAAGTTAAACAGTCCTTCTTCTTGAGAAAATCAGTTAGGGCCATTATTTGGACATCAGAGTTTAATTATTGACAGCTATTTTCAGACAAATCAGTCAAGCAACGATCCAGCATGGGTAGCCACAGAAAGTAAGTTTTTTTTTTGCGAACTTATTTTTCATAAAATTAAACTATTTTAAAATGATTTACTTAAAATGGATCACAGATGCCTTCTGTCATGTTACTTTGCAGAAGTATAGTCAAGTAAGGTCGTCTTTTGCTCAGATATCTTCAAAATATCCCATAAACAGGACGTTAAAAAACTTAATAAATATGGCAACAGCGAACTATTTTAAGCATAAAATATATGTAAACCATTCCAAGTAAGAGCTTTAAGCAGATAAAAATTGAAAAAAATTGTTAAATAAACTTGCGCATAAATGGGTTAAGTCTCATACTGGTAAAAATGGGTTAAGTTTTATACTGGTAAAGAGCATTTATTTAAAAGAATTTCACATTTATGCGACATAACTTTTTTTTTATTTGGATCCTTATCTCACCAAGTTTTTTCCCTTTATTGATACAATATTATGCTCTCTAACTTTAAAATAATCGTACTGTTATCCCCGCTTAATCGGGTAACGGATAAACGAATACCCCTTTTATACGAAAAAAATATCTTGGAACCGAATATTTCGCCTGCCATAAAAGCAACGCTAATGATCCCCGTTTAATCGAATACCCCGCTTGATAGAAATTATTTCTTGGAACCGACAGTATTCGTTTAAGCGGGGCCGACATTATCAAGTTTAGAAATTTTGCGTCATCTCCATGGAAACCGTACGAAAGAAAACAACTCCACTGTTTTTTTATGCAACTGCTGTTGGGGCATTTCCTTTATTTTATAATTATCGAATTAGGTTAACGGTTTTTATTATATCCTCATATTCGGTTATTTCTAAACATTTTCTAACAAATGTACTATTTAGGCATATATAAAAAATCAACCCTTCACTGCATGGTGTGCCTGATCTGGCACAAACCAAATAAACCCTCATATATTCCTATGATTTTTAAATGCAGTTAAATTGAGCTTTGTGCCCCTTCTGGAACATTGCTATAACAGTTTAGCGTGATTTTTATGCACTCGTTAGTTGCACTAGTCTCGGTATTACAGTTCTTGCTTTTGAAAAATGGAATGTCTGGATTACAGTAAGAAGTGTGCTTAATCATTATTTCCTTTGTTCTAAAAATGTTTAGATATAAATGCTGTACTTAGTGGTAAAAATTGTTTGTTCCACATATGGCACAAAACACATTGTAGATTATTACACTTATAAGCTTATAAAACTAAATGCTTTGTGCCATACGTGAAACAAACAGTTAAAACACTATTTTTGGCACAATTTTTAAGATTAATTTTTTTCTTCATTTTTTCTAAACTCGGGGCTATTTAGAAAGTAACGTATGAGTTTTTTTTAATGAAAATATAAAAAATCGTGCAGTGAAGGGTTAAATTATAGTTCAAAAAAACTAAAAGTTACGCTTTTAGAGTTAATCAGACTAACATGCGCTTATAATACATCAAAATGAAACATAGTTTATCTTTTAGTGTTAATAATAGCATTAAATATATATTACTTTTATATTTGCAAAGAACGTGAATTTTATCTTCTATTCAGAGTTACACACATACTGACAAACAAACAAACCCACATGTAAAACTAATAATCTTTAAATTAGTTTAAAAAAAAACTAAATACGCTATTAGATGCTTTTACAACACATCAACATGTAATATAGTTTAACCTTTAGTATTAATAATAGTATTAAAAACATTACTTTTATATTTGCACAAAACGTGAATTTTATTTTCTATTCAGAGCTACTTTCAAACAACTAAAACACTTATAATACATCAGCATGCAATATAGTTTAGTCTTTAGTATTAATAATGGTATTAAATTTATTGCTTTTATATTAGTAAAGAACGTGAATTTTATCTTTTATTCAGAGTTACATACATAAATACAAAACTCACATGTGAAACTAATAAAAGCGTATTAATATCAAATTTCTAAGGAAAAGTTGTGCTTTATTAACATTGATTTTTTTCAGTTGAATGATTGCTTATGCACAAAGCAATTTTAATCGCTTGCACTCAACCATTGTTGCAAAATTTAAGTGGGAAAAAGTCCACAGTAATTATGACAAACATTAGAGGAAAAGGGCGAAGAGTGGGAAAGAAATTTGGCTTTGACACGCCAGCGTTCGTTACAGAGAGTATAGCTAAAGGCATGCAAATGGCGTTGACATCAAAAACACTTATATTGGCGTCTATGAAGAAACAACTTCCAGGGATGCCATGAGGGGATTTTCTCAAAGAACCTGTGGTGTTAACACATATTGCCAGTTCTAATACAACTCTTTATATGCATAAATGGACTATTATGACCAAAGCCTCACCCTGGAAAAGGTACATTTGGGCTGTAAGTTGTGAAAAAAAAAAAAAAAACTTTTTGAGAAAATATTCTAAATAATAAAATAATTACGGTTAAATCTCAAGAGTAGCTTTTTTTTCTTCTAATGAATTTTCTTTTTTCAGTGGCGGACTTTATGAACCTAGTAAAAAATAATATACTATTTGCGTCAAAACTGGAAAAAAAAAAAAAAAAAAACTGATAAATTTAATTGACGTCTGACATTTCTTCTCAGATGCAATTTAACTCAACTTACTAGCAACCACGTTCAACATAACTTATTTAAAAGCTAAGATAGGGTAAAAGAGGGAAGGAATCAGTAGCCAATTTAAGCCTTTCCCTCCCAAAAATTTCAAACGATCAAAAGAAAAAAAAAGGGGGGGGGGGTGAGAAATCAATTAAGATAAAAACCTCAAACGGATGCAGAAGTATAATTGGTATTTTCAAAAAACTAAGCTGAGTCAAGGTAGAAAGTGTGAGAGCTGTGTGAATCAAAATTAGAATAACTGAAAGATCACGTAAAACACTAAGTAAGTGTAATCGAAACAATGAAAATAAATACATAGAAAAAGTGGAAAAGCATTAAAATCATTGCGATAAATAATTGTTGAAATTTGGAAATACTGTCGGCCCCGCTTAAATGAATGTTGTCGGTTCCAAGAAATATTATTCGATTAAACGGGGTATTCTATTAAGCTAGAATCTTTAACATTGCGTCTATGGCATTGGTTCCGAGATATTTTATTCGTATAAGCGGGGTATTCGTTTATCCGTTACCCGATTAAGCGGGGACGACAGTATACTAAAAATGGAAGAAAGTCCACACAAGAGATCAAATGAATATTCGTTTACTCGTGCTAGTTTAACAAACATTTGGCAAGCATGAACTCTACCTTCTCTAAAATGAGAGAGAATGAAAAGTGCGCTCTTCAAATATTTTGTGCCATCTTCCAAGTTTTATGAAAGAAAATGAAGAAATTTTTTACTAAACGGCCAAAAAGTTATTTATTTTGATAACACTTGTGTTTTCTTAGTAGTAGAAATTCGCAGTGTCTATTTCTGCACCCCAGAACCAGACTAACGTAAGTCCATTTTTGTAAATTTTCAGTAGAGGGCGTAAACGATTGCTGGATGCTAGGACTCAAACTTTTTTTAACGCTGATAAAAATTGAGAAGGAATTTCTTTTATGGAATAACGTTTGCATGGGTCGATGCGAAATAACATTCTACATGCGATGCAGTAATAAAGTGAAATTCGCCATTTTTGGACTTCTGTCGTTCCGGTTCTGAGGTGCAGATTTGTGTGATGATGACTTTAAATTTCGGGGCATTTCACGGTATTTGTGACATAGGGGTATCCGCAACAAAACTTTTCAAAAGTTTAAAATTTTTATATATATTGAAAAAGTACATTCTAAAGTATATGAATATCATATTTTTTTTCATAGTTCACTTTATATCATGTTTGTAATTGCACTTAGAGCATTGAAAATGCAATTTTCACTGTTACGCACTCTACCTTGAATTTTCCTTTAAAAACTAAACTTTTATTCCAATTATTGTTACGGACTCTACAGTCATCATTTTCACAATCCATAATTTTTTATAGAACGCACTTTTTGATTGAAATTGTTAGCTATATTAGAGGTGAGCCTTTACTTTATCTGTCTCAAGTGCCAGTTTTGGCTTAAAAATCGGTTTAAACCAGATTTAAAGAAAAATTCAATGTAGAATCCGTAACAGTGAATATTGCATTTTCAATGTTCTAAGTGCAATTACAAACATAATATAAAGTGAACTATGAAAACAACATGATATTCATATACTTTAGAATGTACTTTTTCAATATATGTATATAAAAATTTTAAACTTTTAAAAAGTTTTCTTACGGACACCCCTATGTCACAAATACCGTGAAATGCCCCTTTTATTCCTGTGAATGGTGTAAAGCTTAAAATTAGCTTCCGAGTCGCATCATGTCATTCAGATGGAATAACTACTTCGATTAGGAACAACCTTTGCCCATTTTCGCCTTTACCAGGGCCCCGGGAAAACACCACGGAGATATTCGATTTTAGCGGCCGGTCGCGTATTTAGAGGCAAATTTTGACACAATGCCAAATAAGAGATTGAAAAATTTATCGTCTGGCATTTTAAATGCGTCTCGTGACCTACTTCACGGCTCGCCTTAAATGTTGAGATTTATTCCGTCACTGTGTGGATAGCTTCCGAGATTGTGATAGTGGTCACTGGAAAAGTACTTTTACATGCAGTGAATTGACTGGAATTTGAAATGTACAAAAAAGTAATTCGAAGAAATCTGACAAATGCAACAAGAATTTGATCGCTTTGACAGTGGATTACCAATTTGTGTTATGAATTTATAAAACTTAATTACCTTTTTTAAACTCTTGATTATCATACTATTCTGCCGTGCACAACAGTCGTTTTTGCACTTTTAAACAAAATTGAGTTTTCGCCACCAGGTAGCTATTTGTGACGTATTTTACCAAAATACAAAATTATATGGTCATTTCTGTACCTCAGAACCAGACTAACGTAAGTCCATTTTCGTCATTTTTCAGTAGAGGGGAACAACGATGTATTCGACAATCGTTTTTCCCCTCTACCGAAAAATGACGAAAATGGACTTACGTTAGTCTGGTTCTGAGGTACAGATTTGAGAGCGGGAAATATTTTTAAAAAAAATTCTGAAAAAGGTTTCATCTGAATCAAACACATGGTGGAGTAAAACTTTAAAGAGTTACTGTCGACCCCACTTAATTGGGTAACGGATAAACGAATACCCCGTTTATACGAATAAAATATCTCGGAACCGATGCCATTATGGGAAACCGCAGGATCAGAGCAATAAGCAATTGCGAAACCCCAATTGTGCAACCATGGAGATCCCAGTTGCGCAATCGCGGACTCCCCCGCAAGGTTAACGCATAATCCATACTGGTAGAAGCAGTGCGCTTTGAATGCTCAAAGAGTGCATATGTTCCTTCTGAATAAAAAGTCTATACATTAAACTATGTGTGATGGCTAGTTATTATACTTCCAAACACCATACCATAGACGTAATGTTAAAGATCCCCGCTTAACCGAATACCCCGTTTACTCGAATAATATTTCTTGGAACCGACACTATTTGTTTAAGCGGGGCCGACAGTATATCTCAATTTGAGCTCGACTGCAACTGCCATTTTTGCGCTTAGTACGGCAGTATTATTATAGTCTGAAACTTTATAAGAGGCGTATCAAGGTCACGAATTTTGCGTCATCTCCATGGAAACCGAACTCGATGCACCTCAAACTAGATAAATTGCCTTAGGCAGGGATTCAAGTGAAACAGCACTGCGATCGCTTCGAATTGCAATCGCTACTGGAAGTGAATTACATTATCATCAACTTAAATTGGCATGACGTCACTACGTGTGGAGCCAATAAGAGCTCACAAGCACTCAGCGATCTCCTCTTATTCGCCAAGTAGGCTGTGACGTTTTATCTAGCTCGTTTTTCATAGGTAAACGTCACGCTGACGTCACGATGTTTTTATCAAGAAACGTTCTAATGTAATTCATTTCCAGTCGCGATTGTAATTTGCGATTGCCTGTTTCACTTGAATCCCTGTCTTAGAAGTTTCCAATTGAGTCGACGAAAAGTTTTTGTACTTGATACGCCTATTTTAAAGTAACAGACTATAATACGGTAAAAATAATGGTTTACGTTATTATACAACGAGCACTGAAAACAAACATTGCCTTAATTCCTCTCAAAACTAGTACCATTTTTTATGGAATTTTTATATTTTAATAAATTTCAGAATTTTGCAAGTTTCTGCATTTGAAGTGATTGTTTCATTGGTATATATGATATTTTACAATATTTAGAGCTATTGATTCTTTTTTGCTATATTTTCATAGGATGGTTGTGCAATGTACAATTCTGAGCGGATTTAGTATAAATCTGCTCACGACTAAAAAAACAAATATTGTTCTCACAGTTAATTTATAGTTCACAAGATAGCCATATAACCACATTAAGAAATCACGACGCTGGTATACGAGATTCAGTCAAGTAAATCATTAAAAAGTTGTTTCGAAGAGAGTTTAATTTACTACTCCAATTTATAAAAACATACTTGAAAATATTGTGATATGCTGAGACATTTGAATCCATTCCTTTTAACTTTTCAATAAAAATCAGTTGATTTCCATCAAAATATCATAGGCAATGTAAAGCTAAGAAGTTGAAATTTCGGGATAAAACATAATTCAGGAAAAATATTTCCTTCTTCTTTTTTTTTTCAAATCAATACTTGAACGATGCTGTTAGAAATGAAATTGTTAGTTTATCACTAACACTTTATGCCTTCATTTCCCCCCGTCTATTTCGACAAATTATCAACATAGCTGTTAAAACCGAAACCATAGATAAAATCTATATCTATAAAAATGAGTGTCTGTATATATACTTGTTCCCTATACAAATCCACAGTTTGCGTCAGATTTTCATCAAACTTGACACAGAGGTTCCTTGATGCCCTAGAATTCTCATAGGCGGGGTCTTGAAATTTTAAAAAATCTAAAAAGCTCAAATTAAAATTTTTTGTCAAAAAATGACCCTTTTATAGGAATCTAGCCTATTTATATTGTAATCGAGATAGGCCTTTTAGCATTCAAATTGATGAAATTTAAGATTTTTAAATATGAGTATTTTCCAACAATGATTACGATTAGAGTAATGAATTTTCAATTTAAGGCTCACCTATTTCCTTTTAGCATTGAAATAAGTAAAAAACAATCATAATTCATGTGGACTTTATAAAAAGAACCACGGATTTGAATTTTAAATTTGCAATGCGACGACAGTTTGCGTCTGTAATGGAGATAAGCCTTCAGAACGAGAAATAGATTTATTTCTGAGTTATAATAATTTTTACTTTGTAGGTGGGAACAATTAATAGAGAAAAGTTAATATTTTAAATTTGGCGGGTGAAATTGATGCAATTTTTTCACTTCCATGTGCATATATTTCATGCCAGTGGACGCGGCAAAGCACAGACAACATTTGTCTTACATTTTCACCTTTTGATAAGACTATTTTTATGTAAACGTTTAACTTTCTGTAATATTTTAGTTTTTTTCAAAGTTTGTACCTAAGAGACAGATTGATGCAAATTATTTTATACCCATATGAATAGAACTCTTTCAAACTTTTTTTCCTTGAATGCTATGTTGTATTAATAAGCACCCGGGCAACGCCGGGTATTAAGCTAGTATATCTATATGTACCTCTCTTAATTGGTGATGGATGGTGTTTTTTTTTTTTTTTTTTGCAATTCAATTTTATTTTACTTTTTTGAGTTCATATCTATGCATTAAATTTTCAAACTACACACATAATTTTCATTTAACCCTACACTGCATAGCGTTGCCAATTGCATACACTGACTATTTTTCTACATGACCATGCACAAGGCAACTCGCAACTCAAGCATAAAAAGCAGGTATTAGGTATCTTTGAAGCAAATGTAACCATTTATCCTCAAAATTAATTACGTAAAAATGTGTTCCAATGTTTTCTTATTATTACACTAAACTAGCTATCGTGGCCGTCACGAAACTTTCTTCTATATCTATCTTTAATTCCGGTTACAAAATAAAATACATACGCGCCCGAATAATTGAAGACAGATCCAATTTTCCAGTTATCGTAATAACCCTGCAAATGCAGAATCAATGAGCAAAAGTGGAAATCATTGCAAAAGACTTGTTTAGATTAATTGCAAACATTTTATTTGTTAGTAAAAAGAAGTTGGCAACAGTTAAAAATTTAAAATCATTGAAAGTTTTCAGCTGTTTTGATAATTAAATAGCGTGAAAGCGATTTTTTAATGAATTAATTTTTCGCATTGCTGACTAAGCGCAAAAATCACCCCACCCTCCCCCTGGGGCGATTGGCGCCAAAATTTAATCGATGCTTGCTTCCATATTGGGTTAGTGTTATTCCAAATTTCATTCAAATCGCAGCAATATTTCCCGAGATACAGGAGGTGCAATGACAAAATAAGCACTTTTGATTGCTCCACCCCCATTTGAGATATTGACACACAAATTGAATCAGCACCTGTACTCAATAGGGTCTACCTATGGACCAATTTTCGTTTGATTCCGCCGGTTACTTCCTGAGATATAGCAGTCACCCTCGTGCAGAACACGTGCGATTGCTCCACCCCCCTTCGAGATATTGACAAACAAATTGAATCAGCACCTGTACTCAGTAGGGTCTACCTATGGACCAATTTTCGTTTGATTCCGCCGGTTACTTCCTGAGATATAGCAATCACCCCCGCGCAGAACACGTGCGATTGCTCCACTCCCCTTGGAGGAATTCGCTAAAAAAAGTCAGGTGCACCAGTTCACATGGTGGTACATATGTGCAAAAATTTTTGTTCGATTTCATTCAGTAGTTTTTGCTCTAGCGCGGCCACAAAAACTGGTCACACACATACAGACTCCACACACAGACACACACACACACAGACAGACAGACATTTTCCAAAAATGGTCGAAATGGACTCAGCGCACCTCAAAACGTGCAAATCCGTCAAAATTCGACATTCGAAAATTTTCACGAAACCAATACTTTCTTCTATATATTAGATATAGAAGAAAGTAAAAACATATACAGGGTGGTTATAAATTAACAGGAGGTGTTTGGAGCCCTCTAGCTCGCGAACTACTGGGCGAAACATTGCCAAACTTCGCGAGCATGCATATTAGACCTTGGGATTTTGATTTCTGGAATAAAAAAAATTAGTTTGAAAAATCACCACCAGGGGGAAAATTGGCGCTGTAAAAGTGTATTACACTGAATATCGCGAATTAAACTTGAAAAGATGCTGTTTTAATCAATTTTGCCAAGCAAAAATGATTGTTCTTTGCAAATGAGGTTTAATAGGATCGCCGTAGAATTTTCTATTAAAAAAAAATCACCACGAACAAAATAGCTGTCCACCAACCAAATAGAATGCAATAATTTGCATAAACGCTTTGCGTTTAGCGATCATCTGTATAAAATGACTGACTGGGAGCATTCTCATCATTCTGAGCGCAGTTGCCTCTTGATGGCTTTAACTATGCAGGACCGCGCGTTGTTAGTGAAGCTCTACTATCAGCGTGATGAAAATTACTCTTCGAGAATTTCGGCGAGTGAAGCAGTTGAGAAAAAGCCCACTGACCATAACAAATTTAAGAAGCATGATTAAGCGGTTTAAAATGACTGGATTTCTAGCCCAGCAAGAAGGCTAGGGGCGCCAGACGGTTAATCAGCTACAAGTTGACGAAGTTGCAAATGCTATTAGAGAACAATACTTTGAGGCTATCAAAGAAACATTTCTGATATCGCAAGTTTAAAAGATATGATAATTTTAAAAATTAGAGAAATCCATTCTGATATGTTACGAGCTGCCGTAGAAAATGTTCTGCATCGTATGCAGTTCTTACAACTTTACAATTGCGATCATATCGAACCACATTTGTGCCAAAAAAAGTCATTTTTGCAAATAAAATGGATGCATATTTTGTCAGTAGCAATTAATTCTTCGATAATCATAATAATACACTTTAACAGCGCCAAATTTCCCCCTGGTGGTAATTTTTCAAACTTAATTTTTTTTTTTTAATTCCAGAAATCAAAATCCCATGGTCTAATATGCATGCTCATGAAGTTTGGCAATGTTTCGCCCAGTAGTTCGCGAGCTAGAGGGCTCCAAACACCTCCTGTTAATTTATAACCACCCTGTATATGTCTTTCAAAAAACAAAAAATCATGCAGTGTAGGGTTAACCTCCCAATTCTATAAGAGGAATTTTCTGCAACAGCTATGCTTGGTGCATACGTAAAGATTTGACATGCTCCAATAATTCTAAATTCAATAGTAGATTCAAATTGTGCGCTAACTCATGCCATTTCGAAGAAAAAAAACAAGCAAAACTCTGACGGATATTTAATCGAATTTATACTTGAATTTCTCAGTTTTCAGCTCACAGTGCCATCTATTGCAGAAAGCTCAAATCAATGGAGAATCTTAGAATTCCGAAATGAACACAGAATATAAAACCGTTTACCAGTTGCGTACTCAGGGGGTGGGCTGATAGGGCTGCAGCCCCCTCAGAAATTATCAAAAAAGAACTAAGAACATTTTAGCTATTACAGTTTTTTCTTCTGTTTTTCTCTGAAATAGCGACATGAGATAATTTTTCTGCAGAAAAAAAAAATATTTACAGGATAAAAGCCAGAAAAAGAAAAGAAAAGAAGTAAATTCTTTCTTTATTTCTTCTTCTTTTTTTTTTTTTTTTGTCATGTCCATTTTACTGTTTGTCACGTTTATTATAAGTAAATTTTGTTCATTTTTATTTCAAATTTCTTTCAAAAACATCAATTAATGCTTGTTCATTCATCTGGTTCTGTGCAATACATTTCAACACATGCAATTGAAACGTAACATTAGGAACAATAGTTAAATCAATCGCAAAATTAATGTTATTAAAGCACAAATTTGCCAAAATAGTGCATGTACTTGTTGGGGAACATTTACTTTAATTAAGAGAACTCTTCAAATTTTAATTTATCCTTTCCTGTTTTTATCAAAATGCTTTTCCTCTTGGCTACAACAATAAGTATAATGCTAAAATAATCTAATGATGTGTTTTAGTCATCTTAAATTAGCATTGATATCAGATATTCGAAAAATTTACTTTTCTTAGCTAAATTTTCTGAGGTTCCCTGCCCTCTTCTGAAGAAACTTCTATGGGAAACCTTCGATTCGAATCTTCTGGCCTAGTTTTAACAACCGTATACAGTCGACGATCGTTATAACGACCACACGTTACAAAGACCATCCTAATATAACGACCAGTGAGAAAAACCCCAACTGTATCCCAATATACTCTATGTTCTACCTCTTATGGCGACCACTCGTTATGAAGACCGTTTTCTGTGGGACAGAGACGGTCGTTATATCGAGCATCGACTGTATTTTTAAAATACCTCATGTTTCGTAAAAGCTATGATGAATCATTAAATATGAGCAGAATTTTTGCTTTTCAAGTTAAACATTAAATTAACGCTTTCTTCGCTTAAAAAACTTTCGTGTTTTGTTCAATGCTAGCCTTCGTTGCGGCGTAGCAAATGGTAAACATTAAAATGAGTTACCTTTAGCGACCAGTTGGTTAAAACCAAGGCTTCACTAGATAGCGTTTTATACAGGCTGCTTCATTTGATCAAAATCTTTGGGATAAAAACGGATGCATGTCGCCTAGCGACATCTATCGAATTTCGTGGTAACTAACATTATAAACAAATCAGATAATAAAAGACAAAATTAAAATTTAATTTGTTGGCGACAATTTTACAATTTGGCATTCAATTCTATTTTATTATATTTTAACGTCATTTAATAGCTTGTTCGATTTGCTGGTTTATTCTGCATTTTAACGGCTTGTTTTAATTAGTTAGCGAATTATTTTTCATTTTAATTGATTCTAATTATAATTAAACTATGAAACGACACTGGCACCGCAGAGCGATAAATGGCGATTTTGGAACGATAGTTCCATCAAAACTTTTGATGAGTTTAGATTGTCAAATTAATTTGTTTGGCGAGTTTTTTAACAAGAATTCTCACATTATTTCGCAGCTTTTTTTTCAGTTGGCCCATTATTTTACTTTCAAGTATTAAACGTATGTGTGAAATTAGAAACAAAAAAGGGAAGATTTCGGTGATTGGAAGTCTGGTTATCTTTCCCTATTGGCGTTAAATCTTTGTGGCCAATTTATGATCGAGGGAAATACTTCCTTCGCAAACATAAACTAAAGAGCAACAAAATAAAGTAATCGCCAAAAATTTGGCAACCACACCAGATTCCCAATTATCGAAATATTATCAATGTGTGAAATTTAACATAAAAAGAACATTACCTTTTAATGTTGTGTAAATGAAAAAAAAATTACATTTGGTTGTCGTAATATTGTAGTTTTGTTTATTTTTTTCGTACTTGTATTGCTCTTTAGTACTAAGCGATTATACGTATATGCTCATTTCGTTGTTACTAAAGAAATTAATATGTTTTGTTGTCAATCGTCTTTCCGTTGAACACCAATCGCTTCATTGCAGGGCATTCATTCTGGGGCATCAAAAGGAAATGTCTCTGCGAATAGATTCGCCATTTATCGCTCTGATGGGTCAACGCTATCAAAATGAACATCTGAGCTTTTGCGTAGCAATTAAGATCGTGTGAGCAACAATAATGAAACTAAATAGTAAATAGAACAATCTTATTTCATTGCTACATTTTTATTTATCGGCTGCGAATTTAAGCGTATATTTTATTAATGCAGAGATGTCAAAATTGAACGCCATTGCTATATGTTGCTAATTCGAAGAAAGTAAACAATGAATGAATGTCGTATGACTGAATCATGAGTTGCGACCAACTTTACCTGAAAAGGGAATTTATTTCCCCTAAAAAGCAGTACTAATAAGGCTTTCGGCATCAATTCACTCTGTACTCCACTTTAGTAAACTATATCAATATTTTTTAACCCTTAAAGATGGGATGAACATCACTTTTTACAGCAGAAACAATGTGCTAATAAATGTAAACAAACACATCATTCAGCGCTCTCTAGCGGGCAAATCTTTACCATTGATGTTTTGAGTCTGATGAATGAAGCAGCCTGTATAAAACGCTATCTAGTGAAGCCTTGCTTTTATAAACAAACACAGTTGCTATCAGGCACGTCATTTCGATTTTTTCAGTGCGGGAGGGGGATATACTTAATATAAATTGCAATAAAAAAAAATCTCAAATCTGGAGGTGGGGGGAAGGGGGATTGCCCCCTTCAGAACTCTCGAAATGACGGACGCGGTTGCTATTGATTGTTTTAACCAAGGCTTCACTAGATAGCGTTTTATACAGGCTACTTCATTACTCAAAACATCAATGGTAAAGATTTGCCCGCTAGAGAGCGCTGAATGATGTGTTTGTTTACATTTATTAGCACATTGTTTCTGCTGTAAAAAGTGATGTTCATCCCATCTTTAAGGGTTAAAAAATATTGATATAGTTTACTAAAGTGGAGTACAGAGTGAATTGATGCCGAAAGCCTTATTAGTACTGCTTTTTAGGGGAAATAAATTCCCTTTTCAGGTAAAGTTGGTCGCAACTCATGATTCAGTCATACGACATTCATTCATTGTTTACTTTCTTCGAATTAGCAACATATAGCAATGGCGTTCAATTTTGACATCTCTGCATTAATAAAATATACGCTTAAATTCGCAGCCGATAAATAAAAATGTAGCAATGAAATAAGATTGTTCTATTTACTATTTAGTTTCATTATTGTTGCTCACACGATCTTAATTGCTACGCAAAAGCTCAGATGTTCATTTTGATAGCGTTGACCCATCAGAGCGATAAATGGCGAATCTATTCGCAGAGACATTTCCTTTTGATGCCCCAGAATGAATGCCCTGCAATGAAGCGATTGGTGTTCAACGGAAAGACGATTGACAACAAAACATATTAATTTCTTTAGTAACAACGAAATGAGCATATATAATCGCTTAGTACTAAAGAGCAATACAAGTACGAAAAAAATAAACAAAACTACAATATTACGACAACCAAATGTAATTTTTTTTTCATTTACACAACATTAAAAGGTAATGTTCTTTTTATGTTAAATTTCACACATTGATAATATTTCGATAATTGGGAATCTGGTGTGGTTGCCAAATTTTTGGCGATTACTTTATTTTGTTGCTCTTTAGTTTATGTTTGCGAAGGAAGTATTTCCCTCGCTCATAAATTGGCCACAAAGATTTAACGCCAATAGGGAAAGATAACCAGACTTCCAATCACCGAAATCTTCCCTTTTTTGTTTCTAATTTCACACATACGTTTAATACTTGAAAGTAAAATAATGGGCCAACTGAAAAAAAAGCTGCGAAATAATGTGAGAATTCTTGTTAAAAAACTCGCCAAACAAATTAATTTGACAATCTAAACTCATCAAAAGTTTTGATGGAACTATCGTTCCAAAATCGCCATTTATCGCTCTGCGGTGCCAGTGTCGTTTCATAGTTTAATTATAATTAGAATCAATTAAAATGAAAAATAATTCGCTAACTAATTAAAACAAGCCGTTAAAATGCAGAATAAACCAGCAAATCGAACAAGCTATTAAATGACGTTAAAATATAATAAAATAGAATTGAATGCCAAATTGTAAAATTGTCGCCAACAAATTAAATTTTAATTTTGTCTTTTATTATCTGATTTGTTTATAATGTTAGTTACCACGAAATTCGATAGATGTCGCTAGGCGACATGCATCCGTTTTTATCCCAAAGATTTTGATCAAATGAAGCAGCCTGTATAAAACGCTATCTAGTGAAGCCTTGAATAAAAGTAATGCGGAAAAAAGCAGCGTTTAAAATCGGCTTATTCAGACTTTTCTTAAACTATAATTCAATAATAACAACAATACTGAACCGCTCAGTTTGCATATTTAAGGAAAATACGAGAAGGGGGGTGCAATAAAACATAAAAATGTCTTTAATTCTAATCAAAGCATCCAAACCGTGAGAAATCATAAACCAAACCAGAACCCGCATAAACTAAAAACCAAAAATTAAGTTCGTCTTCAAGCGTGTGTAGCTAATCAAACATAACGGTAATACAGGGTGTCCACTCCAATCGTGGACCAATAGCTAATTTCTAAACCGTTAGAGATAAGCATATAGTTTATTTAGGAAAAAATCTCCAAATTATGAAAGGAATTTTGGGTCTATTCAATGTTTTTCAAAAAAATCAAATTTTAAAAGAGTTACGAAATTTAAATTTTTATACAGCCCCGCAGTCCTATCAATCATATTTAGTAAAACATTCTTGACACTGTAACGTTTAAAACTAAAAAAAAAATCACTGTTCTACGACAAAAATTGACCGAGTTATGACGTTTTGAAAAATCAAGATTTTGATGGATTTCATGACGTCATCGAGCGATCGCTTAAGGGACCGTATGCGAAATCCATCAAAATCTTGATTTTTCAAAACGTCATAACTCGGTCAATTTTTGTGGTAGAAGAGTGATTTTTTTTTAGTTTTAAACGTTACAGTGTCAAGAATGTTTTACTAAACATGATTGATAGGACTGGGGGCTGTATAAAAATTTAAATTTCGTAACTCTTTCAAAATTTGATTTTTTGAAAAACATTGAATAGACCCAAAATTCCTTTCATAATTTGGAGAGTTTTTCCTAGATAAACTATATGCTTATCTCTAACGGTTTAGAAGTTAGCTATTAGTCCACGATTGGAGTGGACACCCTGTAGATAGAAGGAAAATTAATCTCCAAGAATTAAAATTCGCTACCGAAAAAATACGATTCGATCATATAGAATGCGATTAAAAGTATGATTATATGGGTTTTCAACAACATACTAAGATTTTAGTTTTGACAGTTTAATCTGATTAAAATTAAGTTTAATAATGTATCGCATCAAAAACTCGATTGCGCTTCAAAATAAACTACTAAAAAAAATACAATAGGCAACTTAATACATGTATTCCGGGTTAACAAAGAATCCTGTAGAAGAAAGAAGAAACACAAATCATTTTGGAATGATTTGTATAAAGACAGATGGGTCATTTTCAAAATTTGCTTACATTTGCTGTCCGGAGGTTAAAAAGACGATTTTGAAGCATAACTTATGTTTTAAATTCAATGCGAATAATTATTTTCTGCAAGAAATACCCCCAAAAAAATTCTATCACTCAACAAATTATTGAAATTTATTTATTTATTTTTATATAAGTCTTTAAAAATGAGAATCAAGGCAAAAACGCTTGTCCATTTCCAATTTTCGTAAGTTCAACTATTTTTTTCCTATACTTAATGGTCAAAAAAAGTAAATGCGACATATTATTTTTATATATTGACTATTAGTATATGGTATTCATGATAAATATTGACAATAGTAATTTTATTTCAAATAGAAATGTATGAATATATTTTGTCCGGAAGTTCTTGTCAAGTCCGTTATCCTAAGATAATTTTAGCTAAAAAAGGTATTTATTGAAGTCAAAAGATGGTAACACGTATTCAGTTAACTTAACAAATTAGTGACGTAACTATTTTGTACCATTTTGTTTCCCTGAGTCGAGAAGTATTGCTGTGGCGTTTCGCACAAAATTTTTTCCAGGTGCGTATTTTTATTCTTTGTCAAGTCCGTTACCAAAGATTTTAGTATTAATTTTTACTTTTTCTAAATTTTTACCCCTAAATATTGTTCATTATACAACTCTAAGAAAATGCATATTGTAGTTAAATTTTTGAATTCGACAACCTAGCCATAATTTGACATTTTGGTTGAAATGTCAAGTCCGTTACTGGTCAAATCCGTTACCAAATGTCAAATTCGTTACCATAGAGTTTTTGATCAATATTTCAATCATCACAAACATCGTTTTAAGCTTCAGGGCGCAAATAATTTCAAATGAAGTTGGTTCTAGGCTCTAAGACATAGTTTAAAAAGTGAGATTTCATATTGATTTTGTATGGTAATGGACGACAATTTTCCTTGCAACTTACAGTTTTACAACAGCATTTGAATACTTAATTATTCATCAAAGTGTACAACCAGTTACTTTTTTACACACCTACAATATGTGACTAAACACCTGTTAGTGTTTCTAAAAGAAAATAGCAAGTTAAAAAAATTACTTTAAAATTTTGAAATGTAAGCATATGGTGAAAATGACCCAGATGCTTTTGCTTTTGTGAGTTTTAACAGTACAGAAATTACGTAACAAAAATAAATGGCGCTCAATATTTGTATATAAAAATAATTAGTTAACTTACCTGTGTCTTTTGAGCTCCGCCTCGATCCTTATCTTATTTACAAAACGACTGTACATTTTCTGTGGAATTTCGTTCCATTCAAATTTTTCAGATCTTTTTAGCATTTTGATATTTTGCTTTCGTTGCAGCAATTTAGTTTAACATATTGTTCCACAAATAGTCTAGAGTTTTATCTGTTATTTCACTTAAGTCTGCCTCAATAATAGTGTACATTATGGAATTAAAATTCATGTTTAATGATGCAAACGAATTTCTAGCTCTTTGACAAAAACGGGAAATCAAGCAGACGATACCTGGTAAAATTCCATAATATTTACATTTTTCTCGTTCATCATTGATTGGTTCGGAGCTCGAGTACGCTTTTCGCCGAGAAAAAAAAAATAATTCTTAGGCAGGGATTCAAGTGAAACACAGGCAGGAATTCAAGTGAAACAGGCGATCGCAAGTTATAATCGCTACTGGAAATGAATTACATTAGAACGTTTCTTGATAAAAACATCGTGACGTCAGCGTGACGTTTGCCTATGAAAAACGAGCGAGATAAAACGTCACAGCCTACTTGGCGAATAAGAGGAGATCACTGACTGCTTGTGAGCTCTTATTTGCTCCACCCGTAGTGACGTCAGTGCCAAGTTAAGTTGATGATAATGTAATTCACTTCCAGTAGCGATTGCAATTCGAAGCGATTGCAATGGTGTTTCACTTGAATCCCTGGCTTAATTTTAATTTCAATTTTTGCATAAATGTCACAAAATTTTATCAAGATATTTTTGTCTCGTAAATACACAGTAATATTCCACAGAAAAAAAAAATTACATCATCTACTTTTACCGTCGTAAAATTTGATTCTTAGCGATATTTTTTGAGCTGAACCATTTCCTAATGGGACTCGCGCTCTTTTAAGGCTGCTAAATAATTGTGAAGGAATTTCTGTCATAGAATAACGTTCACATGGGTCGTTGCAGAATAAGATTCTACATACTTCAATGCAGTCATAGGCAGGGATTCAAGTGAAACAGCACTGCGATCGCTTCGAATTGCAATCGCTACTGGAAGTGAATTACATTATCATCAACTTAACTTGGCATGACGTCACTACGGGTGGAGCCAATAAGATCTCACAAGCATTCATCGATCTCCTCTTATTCGCCAAGTAGGCTGTGACGTTTTATCTAGCTTGTTTTTCATAGGCAAACGTCACGCTGACGTCACGATGTTTTTATCAAGAAACGTTCTAATGTAATTCATTTCCAGTCGCGATTGTAATTTGCGATCGCCTGTTTCACTTGAATCCCTGCCATGAAGTGAAAATCGCCATTTTGGGTCTGAAGTACAGATATAAGGTTATTTTAAATAAATTAAAGTCTTAAGTAGCAAAAGACTTAAGGTTTGGATTTGGAACATCATTTGAAGAATTATTTCTTGCATAATGATGTAAAAAGGTACAGTAACTGATTAAAGAGGGATGAAAATTAAGAAACAACAAGAAGCTCTATCAAAAACTAAACGAGCCTACTTTCCCAAAAATCGACATCGACATTCTGGCATCTGATCAATATTTTCTTAATTATCTGACACTCCAAGTTATGTCAGACATACCTTTTTAGCACTTAAAGCTCATTCCTAAAAACAAAATATGCCTCTCCCAAATGATGTAATAAATACGTAAATAGTAAATAAACGAATAAATGAAGTTGAAGCACCTTTTAGACCCCCCCCCCCCCAGCTAATGTTTTTCTTCCGTACAAAGATTCCTGAATCGTTTTCAATAAAGAATAAAAAAATAAATCACATTGGCAACTCCAACGAACTATAGGGGGCGCTGAGGCTACCGCCTATGGCAGGAATTCAAGTGAAACAGCACTGCGATCGCTTTGAAGCGATCGCAAATTGCAATCGCTACTGGAAGTCGAATTACATTAGAATCGCATCTCGTAGCGATTGCAACGTATCCAAATTTGGGAATTTGGGATTGCATTGGTGAGTTGCGATCGTCCGTGTTTCACTTGAATTCCTGCCTAAGAAGCAAAATGAATTAGTGATATTTGATTGTATGTATGATGTTTTCGTTCTTTATTCTTTCAAATGAGTTTTTTATATCTTGTGTCTATTCTGGTCCATATAAAAGCGATGAGATAGCAACAAGTATTAACAAACGTTAGAAATTAAAGCAAACCACGAGGCATCTCTTTCTTTTTTTGCGAGTTTTTTTCTCCCCTCCTTTCTTTTATTCAGTCAAAATATGCTTCGAACGATCATTTTAGAATTACAGCAGATGCATCAATAAAAAGTAATTGCTCGGAAAATATAAAAATTCTCTTTTAATAACGCAATCTGTTGATACACAATGGAATTGTACAATGCTAAAAAAAACTGTTCTGAAAGAAATCTGACAGTGAAAGTTCTTAGTAACAACTTAGAGTTCCATTTGAAATTTCGCCGTTATATTTAACGATAGTTATTTTTCAAGTTAAAATCTACAAAAAAAGTCCATCGACAGATAGAATTTTCTAGATTGCATTAAATTTTACAATGTATATTTTTATCAAGAAGTTCTAAGGGAACATTGATCGCTAATAAGTCTGAAACGAATGCGAATAATGGAATGTAAACAAAGAATTATTTAAAGTAGTACATCATATTCAATCATTAGGAATGCTTCAAAACAACCATTTTTAATACGCTTTTATTAGTTTCATATGTGGGTTTATTTCTTTGTACGTATGTATGTAACTCTGAATAAATGATAAAATTCTTCTCTCTTTGAAAACATAAAAGTAATATATTAAATGCTATTATTAATGTTAAAGGCTAAACTATGTTATTACACGTTGATGTATTATAAGTGTTTCGGTTGTTTGTATGCAATCTGAATAAGAGATAAAATTCACGTTCTTTACAAATATAAAAGTAAGATATTTACTGTCTAACATTTTTTCGTGAGACCTTCGTCGAATCTGCGCACGCGCCAAGTCTCTTCTAACTTTCTCGAAATAGGGGGGAAATGCAACGAGGAAGTAGCGAGTGAACAAAAACTGAGGGCATCGGGAAGTGCGGTTCCTAAACCTATCTCACCCTTTTCAAATGGAAGCGTTCGTGGCTGCCAGTCGCATAATACGCAAACAGACAGTAATACTACTGTTATTAATACTATAAAGGCTAAAATATATTAAATGTTGATGTATTATAAGTGCATGTAAACTTAGCAGATATTCAATAAATTTGAAATATTAAACTTTGATTATATCTAAAAGCGTATTTTTTAGTCTTTTTAAACTATTTAATTAGTGTAAAAGTTACCAGAAAAAACTTATATTTACTTGGTAAAATTGAATCCTCTCTCAAAAAATGCTCCGAACCGACAAGCATATTCTTATTTATTGTCGCGTCAACATGAAGTTTGTCGATACACAGTTCTCTTCTGCTGATACTTTCGCCACATTTACGATAATCGTCGTAACTATTTTCAGGGAAATGATGGAAACTAACATTCACGTATCGAGAATGACATTTAGGAACACAACAATTTCTGTTGCTGAACTCAAATTTAGACATATAGAAGAATGGATTACGAAACAAGCATTGCAAACTACGTATGTTTTGACACCCAAAGCATACACGTGGAATGCACAGTGCATTCCACATTTAAAACAGTGCATTATGTACTGTTTTATTAGCTCGGGAAGGAATTTTGTGAATCCCGCAAGGTGGCGTATTCGAGTTCTGCAGTTACGAATTATCAAAAACACAAATCGTTTGTGAATAAAATGCCTCGAATTCCCTTTTTTATTCCGTAGCCAAAAATTAAAAATAATTAAAGAACTGGATAAACATTAGAAAATGCATATGCAAATAATAAAATGATTTCTTAAATGAATAATGCTTGTTAAAAAATCGTCTGCCTGAAAAAAAAATTAAATAAAACAAAACAAATAAATAAATAAGCAAAAAATTGTCTGCACAGCTCTTTCTTTTCAGAGTAGCCGTCGATATTTTTTTTCCCAATCTGCATTTCTGCCATGTTTGCTGAATCAGAGTTAGAGTCATGGAGTCGAAGTCGATCGACAGAGGCCGAGTTAAAGGCTCTGAAATTACAATAGTAGGAGTCAGTAATTTTTTCCTAGCCTGCACTTCGGCCATGGCTGCGGGGTCGGAGTCGGAGTCAAGAATTCGGTGTCAGAGTCGGAGTCGGAGACTCTAAATTCTAATAGAACGTGTCTATCATTTTTTTCAAGCCTGCATTTCTGCAATGGCTACGGATTCGGAGTCGAGGATTAGGTGTCGGAGTTAAGGAGTCGAAACTGGAGTCCTTAAAACAGCGAAAAAGTATTTTCTATGCATTCTTCATCCGACTTTTAGCTCGGGATTCTACCGGTCTTAAATTTCCCTGAAGGCACTAATGTTAACTTTTTTGAACTGCTCAAAATTGAACGAAAAATTGCTCAAATCAAAGTATAGGAACGATGGGTCCTAGCTGAGATCTTTCAAACAAAAAAAGTTTGTTCAAATCGGACAGTTCATTAAGTTATTTGGAGGTCAACAGACACACACTTTCCTACATCTCAAAACCCTACTTTCTAATTTTTAATTTTTTTTTGTTTACTTTTTTCTTCTTTTTTGACTTTTTTTTGTTCTTTGAGATATTTTTAAGGTGCATTAAGACACTTTAATTCTCTTTTTATCTTTCTTTTACTTTAACATGAAAGTAGGCTAAAAAGAGGGTAATGCCTTGTTAAATCTCGCTTTATTTTTTTGGACAGCTTGGCGATAAAACTTATCGCCAAGCATTCTGGTAACCCCCGGTTTAAAATATAAAAGAAGCCCTGCCTTCACAAGCACATAGATTTAGATTTAGATGTTGAATTTGTGAGCTAGGCTAACTTAATTTTGAAGGGAGTCGCTGGCCCTAATTCCAGCTTTGAATGAAACTTATGGTGAAATTCTATTTTATGTTGTGTTCCAATAAAGGTTTACCAAGTTGTCTTTTATTAAGTCAAATTTCCGAACTACCAAGAAGCAAATTTAGCCTACAGCTAAATAACCGAAAGGAATTTGCTAAATTTATCACACCTAAAGAGCTGTCTCATTATGCACGAAAATGTTACAATAATCAGATAAAACAAACAGTACCCATATAGAATAATTTATTACGGAATAAAATTTTACAAAAATTTTAAAAATAAGAGTAATAATAATGATTTAAGAACAAAGCAGCATTTTCAAATAAAGCAGTACTTGCATCTAAAATTAATCACCAAACATATAATACACAAAAAAAAAAAAAAAAAATGCAAAAACAAATTTACTATTTATACTGACTAGAGCCACTCACCCTAGTAAAAGCTTTCAAGCGCTTTTTACAAATATACAACAACAGTATATACACAACAGGTCATAAGATTAACTAAACGAAACAATATACATATGTAAAAATGCCTTTCTCATATACTTCAGCGTAGTTTTATTTATAATACATAAATGTGTACTCTAATATGAAAGTGTTTAAGACTCGATCGTCTACAAATGTATTCATGATTTGTATTTGCATTTATTAGTGTGATGACAATTTCAAAAACTTTTTATTTGCATACAACATTTTGGTGTTTTTGAATAACTTTTGAACAAGCCGTGAGCTTATTTTGTGAGTTGCAAACAATTTTAAAGAAAATGTTTAATGACTTTAAAGTGAAACTGCTAGATCCTAAGAAAAAAAAATTAACTATTTAAAACGTCAATAAATAATATGGATG